>BPLR01002140.1:0-69072 GCA_021605095.1 Caerostris extrusa
TTATACATTTGAGATCAACAGCAGTCCATCGATGAGTTGGAGGGAGTGATACCTTCAGGGTGGTCTTTCAGAGATAACCGATCAGCAGGTACATGTTATACAGAAAGAAATGCAAAGAGTTTCTACGAGGCAGCCTAATGGACGATAGAAGACTCTTACACACTGTGTTATAACCTATCTTGTTTATCAGTTCTGAAAATATAAACTTCTACGTGCGTTGAATCCTGACGGTGACATGGATGTTTGTTAGTGGTTTGGATCCACGTTAAGTTGTAGCTCCCGCTCTGATTAGACTAAAAGTACACAAAATGATCGTAGAGCGGCAAACCAAACCAATCTATGTGCATTGCCATCGAACATCATTGCATATATGCATTGCCAACATCATTAAATTTCCGCCTTTTTGTATGCTAGCTGTGCGGTTTCGATTGAACAACGAGTCGAGCGGATCCCAATGTTAACTGAATAAAAAAGAGATAATAAAAGAATATTTGCCACTAATATTTCACAAGATTTATACAAGCTCGACTTGTAACGTACGTCCCGGTGAGCAATAAAGCTACTACTACTATACTACATCATTGTGCCTAAAGCTGAGCTACCCCTTTACAGTTTGGGAATGATGGGGGAGATACATTGGAACTGCTCTGAATTTTAGTATATATCATTAACGAAATTCATTAATAGTTATGGTTACTTGATTTAATTGATTACTATCCAAGAATTATGAATAAATGTCTAATTTTGCAAATGCCATTTGCAATTGTTATTTGCTCGACTCATGGTTCAGTGGCAAACGCGCGCCTCTCATGAGCAATAGGACTGAGGTTCAATTCACTGGCAGCCTTGTTGTAGACACTGTTTCAGAAAATGATTAGACAATGGCGTTTGTGATGTTCAGCATTTTGCCTCGTGAGTCGGACTACCTGATGCGAGTTTTCTGGGTTTCCTCGCATACGATCCGCGTGTGAGGGGTAGTTATCCCTAAAGTCCTCCCAAAAGACTGTGCTCTCTTTCTTCGACGACTCGGAGCCAAGTCAGACTTCTATCTATGGGTACTCCATCACAACAGAAGCTTCCCCTTTCACTCCATCCTTCAGTAGACTACACATGGGGTGTCCGACCTCCACTGCCAGAGACTGAGGATAACAACAACAACAAAAAAGATTCAAACAAAAAGTCATTAATCGATTTTTTATGATTGACCAAAAATATTGCAGCTAAAAATTAACGAATGATAAACAATTAAAGGAAAGATTAAAAACATCAACAATTAATCTAAACGTATAAAAAACGATTAAAAAACGTATAATTTTCAAACTGTAATATTTTAATCTGCTTATTTATAAAAGAAACAGAGTCAATGTGATTTGAAGGAAAGCTTGTCGAGATAGAACGGGATTCAGAAACATAACTCAAAATTCACATGCCTCTGCTAAAAGGGATAAATCCGTATGCCAAAAAAAGTTCTTATGTTGAACTTGAGAAGAAATATTTGACCCGCCAGATGGACGGAGTTTCATTCAAAGTTGTGATGGCAAAATTTAGGTGTTCTGTGACAGCATAGAACATACTGGAAAATGCTGAATTTGCTACATTACTGTTGTATGAGCGGCGAAATTTCTCAGCATTCGAAAGAAAAAATACAACTTTTTATCAGTAAAGTAATTCATAATGTTCATAAACATCATCCGAATAAAACAGGTTTGAACTCATTAATCCAAAATACTGAAACGAATATTTGCAAATAATTTTCTGACAAAGAAAGCTTATTTCTCAGCGGAATACCTTCTAATAAACAACATCGTTACGATAATCCTTTGATTAATCTTAGGCAATATCTTCCGGTTAGGGCCCCAGGGAAATGCTGGGGAAACTGCAGTGTGTGTTACGGTAAACAACTGTGTGTGCTACGGTAAACAACTGAAGGAAAGAAATATTCGTGTACTTGGAAAAATGAAATTTGCTTTGAAAACGATATTCTTTTCAAATTTAATTTTAGATGCTTTGTTTTAAAATAGAATTTAATATAACTTGATTACTCAATATTAAATTGTATTAAATTGTTTTTCTACATAGTTTATAAAATTGAAAAATTAAAAACAATTTATCTTTCTGTAATATTATTAAAAACTCCTGGAAATGTTTTTTTACGGGGGAGTATTTTTTCCTCTCAAATGTTTTTAACTATATTTTTAAAAAATGAAAAAAAAAATATTTTAAGCATTTGATCACAGATTGATTCTGATATATGTATCATTTATTATACCTAATATTAGGGAAATGCGAAAATAACATATTGTTGTTGGTATAATGCAGGTGGCAATATAGAGACAGTTAATCTTTATGCTATATGCAAGAGCTGTACCACTGTTACTCATTCTGAAGATATGCTGTGACGAGAGTAACACTACCCCCACAACGCTCTACGATCCTATTCGGCCGGGACCTAGGGTTTAAAGTGGATTCTGAATCACTACAAACGTCCATGGCACCGCTGAGACTCGAACCCCCGAAACCTGTGGTATCCAGGTAAGAGCGCTAGCCACTCGGCCATCAGGACGCAAATAGCATTTGTATAATGAATAACATAGTATATAATTTTAAATATATGAGTTTTTATGAATTGTTCAATCATCTTGAATCTTCTAACTTTTCTTTCGTACAATATATTTTTAATTTCATATTACACTAATACTTTAAATATGCTGATAAAACTCATTATTACCAAACGTTTTAAAATTTTAACGTCCTTTAATTGCTGATATAATAATAAAATTTCTACGATTTACAAATTGTAAAAATTGTACTTTCACTTTTTGCTGTACTGTCTGCTCTAGTTGATAGGTTACAATATTCAGTGAAATAGTATGATGTAATTTCTTAGAATCAATTTAGATTTATCGAGTAGCCAATACAAAAAAGGATGATAACTTTTTATAAGCTGCTTATAAATGTTAATTTTTACTACTGATATTTTAATTTAAGAATACAATTATTATGATGATACAATTCATTTTTCTAACTGTCTGCTTTTCTAAAAAAATTTTAAAACGTTTTGTTAACATATAACATAACATACTTGCTAAAATAAATTTTTATATGAATTAATATTTAGGTAATATTTAAATATTATTAAATGACAGTATATTTAAGAAGCGCATAAGACGTAATTAGAAATTCTTTTATATTTTAACTTATTAAACTATTATGTGTTTAATCCATTATAGGTTATGAATAAATCACATAAAAACGAAAATGTCCCACCTTCAAAGCACAAGAACAAATTCAGCTCGCAAGAGCCTTCTTAACAATAACGCACATATAATTATGTACTATTATCTATTATAACTGATTGCATTCATTAACTTTTCTAAGAGCTGATTTGCAATAAGCCGGCAATGTTTTACAATGCAATACTCTCTATAAGATGCAAAAGATGAGATTTTTCACAATGTCAAATTATTTGAAAAAATCTCTGTTAGCAAATTGTTATGAAATACTTTGTATTATTAAATATATATTTGTCCGTCATTAACAAAAATATTTTTCTCTTAAATTAAATCTTTTTCTTTTTTTTCTGTTGTTTTTTTGAAACTTTTAAACTGTTTGGTTTTGCTGCTCTACGGTCATTTTGTGCCCAGTTTGGGCTAATTTGACTGGCATCTACATTTTAATGTGGATTCCGAACCATTAAGAAACATCTATGCCGCTGCCAGGATACGAACATGAAGCAATAACTTTTATCTTATTAGCATAACTAATAACTGCAATCTTATCAGCAATAACTGTTTTTAGTAATTCGAATTTTATTTTTCAAATATTCTTCTTTTACATATTATTACGACATTATGGATAAGATGTTACTTTTACATATGTCATTCCGTTTAGCAAACATTTTTGTTATTATTAAAAATAATCTACATTTTTTTATTCTCATAATAATACTTTAAGTGAAATGCTTAATAAAATAAAAATAATAACTGTAGTGCATAACGAGATAGCATCTCTAATAAGTTTTAATGCGTCTTTTATGATAATCATTTTCCAAGTGGAACTTACCACTATTTTTATATTAGTTTAATAATTAGATCCAAAATATGTCTGCAATAATCTATTATGTAATTCAAATCGTTTTAATAAAAATATAGGGGACAAATTAATATACGATTAGATTGTTATTTATTTTTTTGTATCTCAACTAGATAAAAATGTTTGTTATTTATATAGTGAATGTAATTTTCTGCATTATTTTATTTTTAATTCTAAACTCATGTTTGTGAAAATTGCAACATCATGAAGGACTTACGCGAGTGAGCTGAAATTTTCAGGAAATGCAAATTAGCGCATGATATGCAAATGATTAGAATTTCAAATCCGTAGCGCACGCGTATGCTGAACAGCGCCCTCTGAACGGCGGATGGATCCGAATAAATAGACAGCTGTAGCGAGGCGTGTATGGTTATCTGCTAGTGGTAAACGTTAGCTCAATCGTTACTTATGCCTCTTCGACGAAAGAGAGCGAGATTTGAACATTTTACAGAGTTTGAACGGGGAGAATCATCGGCCTTCGTGAAGCTGGATTGTCTTATCGTGCAGTAGCCGCTCGTGTGCAGCGTAACAGCAGCACAGTGATGCGTCTTTGGAAGCAGTGGACGGACGAGTGTCGGACAACTCGGAAATCCGGGGGTGGACCCCGAAATGTGACGTCAGCTCGCGATGATAGACACCTGGTCCGCATGGCGCTGACGGACCGTACAGCTTCCTCTAGACAATTGGCAGCACAGTGGTCAATAGGTACAGGTGTTTCATTGTGTGCTTCATCAATTCGTAGACGTCTGCTGCAGCGTGGACTGCGCGCAAGGACTCCTTTATACAGGATCCCTCCACGCTAAACCATCGCCGCCTGTGGCTACAATGGGCCGCTCAGCATAGAGACTGGCGTGCTAATTGGCAGCATGTCGTGTTTTCTGACGAATCCCGCTTTAATTTGTGGTACCATGATGGCCGCACGCTATGCTAGACGCTATGCCGATGAACGCCACCTTCCGGAGTGCATTATCGAACGCCGCAATGGACGAACACCCGGAGTTATGGTCTGGGGTGCCATAGCATATCATGGACGATCTCAATTGCTAAGAATTTGCAGGCAATCTGAATAGCAACCAGTACATCAGTGAAGTTCTACAGTCCCAAGTTGTTCCCTTCCTTATCTTGCCAGGCGTTGTATTTTAACAGGACAATGCCCGCCTTCATATCACTAGGACTGCTCAGTCCTTCTTTGCAACGCGGCAGGTACAGCTTCTTCCTTGGCCTACGTATTCCCGGATATGTCGCCGATTGAACATGTGCGGGATTTCGTTGGTTGGCGTCTCGCTCGTGATCCTCGTCCTGTTGCTTCTGCAGACGAACTTTGGGTGCGCATACAAACAATATGGAATGCTCTTCCACAGGCAGACATTCAAAATTTGTTTGACTCCATGCCACGTCGTGTAGCAGCACTTATTGCTGTACGTGGTGGCTACACAAAATACTGATTCCGATCTCTTGTTATTGCTTGTTTGCTTTGAACATTTAATCATTTATTTGTACCACTACCACTCAACTGTGTATTAAATGTCATTCAATTATGACGATTCTATCATGGTGTTGCAATTTTCACAAACATGAGTTTATTTATATTTTCAGAATTTTTTTATATTAGATTTACTTTTTGTACAGAATTGCTCCGCCAAATTAGAACTCCATACTCTAAATAAAAATATCATTCAACATTGTTTTTAAACCACTGATTTTATTTAATTTATCTCAATTATTATAATTGAAATGTTGGCACGTGATGTCATTGGACATATTTCATAGTTCTTAAAAAAATAGTGACTTTAATAATTCTGATGATATCTACTATGAACTTACATTATGATTATTAGTCACATAATGATTTATCTTTAATATAAGATAGAAAAATCAATGTGTGTTATACCTGTAAAATACACATTTATATACTTGTTATAAGCTACATTCAAATATAGTAATTAAATGCATGTTGAATGTATGAAGTGCATAGTATATAATGTACGCTATACAAAACGTATAACTATTATAGTATATAATAAATATAGTAAGAGATTAACTAATTTTATAGGACAACTGATCTAGATGTGTCTGTATCTAGATGTATGTTTATAGATCTACTTATATAACGTATATTATGTTATAATCTATTTGATTTCTGATTTACTGTTAATTAAATAACAATTATAAATTATTTTTATTTATTTAAAAAAAAATAAAAATAATACTATCTGTACCTTTACATAAGTACAATATAGAATAATTTAGAAAGATGTTATGGATTTCCTGATTTTAGTAAAAAGAAGTTTTTCTATATGTTTTGTTATTCTAGACTTTATTATAGAAAATAATTCAAGATATTGATTTTTAAGTACAATCCTTAATATCCATTTTGATGTTAGATATAATTTTATATAAACTCTGTAAATCAGTATATATTCGATTTAAAATTTTCATGGGAAAATTGTTGATTATATTAATACATTTGAATTGATAACACAATAAGCAATTGTTGTTCACAAATAATAAGGTTAATCCTTGTTTTCAAATATCAGGCACTTTGGACTTCAGTCATTCGTCATTAGATTGATAAATACCTCTCATATTTATTATTATTCAAGGTCCCACATCACAGCATATGTTAAACATTACGAATATTTTCCCGCCATACTATTAAACAAACACCATCTAAGAATAGCATTAAGAAATTCACGTGTTCCTTTCCTCTTCTTTGATACCAGCTAAAGAATTTAACTAATTCCAACTAAGAATCCTCGGCATAGGACAGGAGCTTTAAGTTCAACATTGCTTGTCTAATTTTGAACCTGCCCTACCTAGTTCAAGAAAATAAATGGGCTATCCATCAAACAGCTACCGCCCTGTTAATAGAAAATAATTTCTTCTTTTAACAATAGACAATGTTTTACAGACTTTACAAGTTTTTTACATGGTCTTTTTGAAAAATTGTGTAGTTTGTATCAGACATTTTCCGTATTAGATCCACAAGTTCTGGAAATTTTTTGTTTTGGTTCACAATACCTTTAATGTCTTCATTTTAAAGCCTTTTCTTTATGAACAGGTTTTATGCAATTTTTATCGCCTATTGTTTGATACTTTATTTCAAACTTTTCATACAATAAATAATTTTCTATTCTTTTTCTCTGCATCCCTCTTTTGTTCAACTTTATGCTGGTATTTGTACTTTAAAAATAAAGCATGAAAATAGCAAAAAGTGGCAGCTTGAAGTAGAAAAAAATGATTTTATCATGCAGTTTTATTTTTTCATCATTTGAGTTGTTGAATTCTTAACTTGCCAAATTCGTTAGATTGTTAAAACTTTCTAATACCGTAAGTAAAAAGTAAAATATTTAGACAGACAAAGTAGCTTTATTTCAATTAACAAAAAAAAAAAAAAAAGAGAAAACAATTTTCATTAGTTTCTATACAAAAATGGTAAAAAAAAAAAAAAAAAAAAAAAAATCTCAGTTATGTATTAAAAAATTATGTTCACAAAATTCGATTTCTGGCATTCTTCGCCCCCATAGTAAAAATAACATTTTGATTTTAAATGGAAATTACTTGCTATATTTTTAATAATGTTTATGTCATTTAAGGCATTTAGTTCCCTCCATCATTCAAATAAGCCTTAAAAGTACTTAAAATTAAATATTAGTTAAAAATTTAGTATATAAATGTTTTATCAAAACATATATGGTTATAATTGAAATAGAGTAAAATTAAATTCTTATCAAATGAAATTCTTAAAAATTAAAATCTTTGTTGTATGTAAATTAAATACATAAAGATGAATGTAAAAGTATTTTAAAATAAAGCAATTCTTATTAAAATTAATGTTAATTAATATAAAGTTACTACTACTACTAATAATAATATAAAGTATATAAAGTTACTATTACTAATTTAAATGACAAATTTAGAAATTTTTATCAGAATTACTACGACATTTAATATAAAATTTATAAAACATTTTGACATTAAAATTAATTTACTGATTTTTTATAAATTAATAAATATTTCAAAAATTTCCATATAATTAATCAATTCGTTTTACAAAAAAAAAAAATGCATTTATAAAATATTTGATAAAAATGCTGTAAAGTGATAAACCCTTTTAATTTTGCTATCAATAAATTGTAGAAATGACATGGGGGTAGATAACCTACTTTGAAAATATAATTAAATGATTTAGTAAAAAAAATAAACGTTTATGATGTATTAATTCCATTTATCATGTTTTTGCTTTCATTTAAGTTCATTTAAGTCAATTTATAATCCATAAAAAAAGATAAATTATTATCTTTAATGTAACAGCTAGTTAATGGATTAAATCAAAGTAAAAAAAAAAAAAAAAAAAACGATAGCTATTAGTCGCCGTCTTGTCTTGTCTATTGCATATTTAGAATAATGTAGCTTGTATGAAGTTGATTATTCTGCACACTCATTCATCAAATGCAGTTTAAAAAAGTGTTAAGTGTTGACGAATCTAGATTAATCATAGAGAAAAAGAAAAATATGAGTGGGCTGTGTACTGTGAGTATAAAATTAAATTAGAATAATTTGGGTCGACAGATTTTTTTGTAATGGAGATTTATTTACCGATATAATATATTATAAATTGTTTTAAAAGGAATTTTTATGTAACTTATTTCAAAATAAAATATACAAGGAACATTAAAATATCTTTTTTCTGTGCTAAGAGAATACTTGTTGCTGTAATGAAAAAAGATTAAAGAAAAAAAAAATAATAAGGCTGGGACAATATATATCGATAAAATTTAGAATTTAATATAAGAACAAAACGCATAATAGCAATCTTAAACAAACAAATAAAGAAAGAAAAAGTATCATATTCAAACAATAAATAAATCATGATGATCATATCATTATAATTAATCGTATCATTATAAATCATATTCAAACAATAAATTATGTTCATTAGTTAACATTCAAAATTGAAAAAGAAAATAAATTAAATAAAAAAAATATAGAATGCCAAGCGATTTTATAAAAAAACATGCGAAAGAAATTTAATGAAAGAGAACACGAGAACAAGAGATTTAAAAAAAATATATAATAAATAAAAACTATAGATTTCCAGACAAGTTTATAAATAAGCACATAAAAGAAATTTAATAAAAAAATGTGTGAAAGAAATTAAAAAAATATAATAAATATAAAAACTATAAATTTCTAAAAAAAGTACGCTAAAAGAAATTTAATAAAAAAGAACACGAAAAAATTTTTAAAAAATATAATAAATAAAAAACTATAGATTTCCAAACGATTTTATAAAAAAGCACACAAAAGAAATTTAATAAAAAAGAACACGAAAGAAATTTAAATAAACCAATAAGAATAACTTTGAAAGAAATTTAAATAAACCAATAAGAATAACTTTGAAAGAAATTTAAAAATAAAATAAACCAGTAAGAAGCATTGAAAATGGTCCAGAATATCACTGGTCCACTCTCTCCAAAACAATGCCTATATATTTTATAGGTAATAAATATATTGCATCTAAAATATATTATAATTACATTTATTATGTTTCATTTAAAAGTAATTTAATTACAATTTTAAATATGTTACAATTAAATTTAAAATGTTACAATTAATTAAATAATTAAATAAGTTTCTATTAAGTATTGCAATACTTAACCAATTTAAATAAAGCTTCCGAAAAATTTTCTGCAAGATACAATTATAGTAAAACTTTTCTGTTTCATGGTGCTTGCGTATTCATTATTCAGCTATAATAGAAACCAAATTAAAACCAATCTGGCTTGAATCTACAGAGAAGCTGTAATTTTATTATCTACAAATTTATTGAATAGAATGAAGAATTAATTGGTTTATCATTATTCAATGGTTTTATTAATTAGATAAAACTTTCATTCGTTTCAGTATACTATAGGAAGCAAAAAAAGGAAAACCGTAATTTATAGTATTGAAGAATTACTGTTTTGTCCGATATGAATGAACAGATATCGCAACAAAAAAGGGAGATGAATATAAATGCTCTTGTCATTTTTGAACGGAAATAAGAGATTTTCTCGTAAGTATGGAGTGATGGTGATTGATAAGGGTTTCATTTTCCATATCTCTTCGAAATGATTCAAGAAATGAGGAACAAAGACTTCATTGTTTCGAGGAGAGGTTTCTCTTTTTTTTTAATGGAAGATAACAGAAGAGACAAAATATGAATTCATGAATTCGTGTGCATTTACTGTTAAATATTTGCAAGAAATTCCAAAACTCTTTTACGTGCTTTTTATAAAATCGTTTGAAATTTATATATTTTTTTATTTATTACATTTTTAAAATTTATAAATTTATATATTTATTTATATATTTATTTTTATATTTATATATGGCTTTTTATAAATTCATATATCTGGCTTTTTAAAAAAAATCGCTTGGAATTCTATACTTATTACATATTAGTATTATTCTAGTTTTTTTTACTTATTATATATATTTTTTTAAAATTTCTTTCACGTGCTTTTTTTATAAAATTTCTTTTGCGTTTTTTATAAAATCGTTTTGAAATGTATTTTTTTTTATTAATAATATTTTTAAATTTAAAAAATTTTTTCACATAGTTTTTTTATTTAAAAAATTTCTTTGCGTGTTTGTTTTATAAAATCATGCTTTTAAAAGTTTGGAAACTTATAGTTTTTTTATTTATATATATATTTTTTTAAATTTCTTTCGTGTTCTTTTTATTAAATTTGTTTTACTTGCTTTTTCAAGGACAAATTATACCTTATAAAAACGAATATATATTTATTGCATAGTAAAAATATAAAATTTTTAAGAGTTAATATTTTGAGAAGCATTATCAGAATATTTTCAACTAGCTATTTTAAAATCTATTAAAAGCAGCTTTTTTCGATTTTATATGTTACGGAATAATTTATATATTCTATCAGTATTTAGTATTGCAAGTTATGAAAGAAATGAATTTTAAAATGAAAAAGTTTTAACATACATTAAAATTTCATGCGATTGCTTATTGTAATTTCAAATCGCTTAAAAATTTGCGAAAATATATGCATTTTTTTTCCACTTAAGTATTTAGTTTATTCAGCTTCTGAAACTTAACAAAGCAAAATATCTCAAATTTATTCTAGGAAAACAATATTTTAATATTTTAAGAAATAAAATGGCTTTAGAAATGTTTCTTTTACTGCAGAATAATTTTTTTTTTTTTACAATAACTACATTTCAGAACTACAACATCGGGAAAGAAGTTTAGTCAGAAAGGCATTCAATTTTAAACTTAGTTTCGCTTTTTTCGCTTTTGAATGAAAAATTCAGCAAAATTAAAGCAAGGAATTTTAAATTAAAAGAAATAAAAAAATATTAAAAAATTGCAAAAAATATTTATATAAAAAAAAAAAAAATATTTTATTATTTAAAAACAAAAAAAAAAATGTATTGAAAAAATCAGAATCAAGTATGATGTTAAAATTCAGCAATAAAATAAAAAGGAATGTATAAATCTCTTCAATACAATCTGAACAATAAGTCTTTTATTTTGAATTCAGGAGAATTCAAAATAAAGACAATATGCGAAAAAATGGAATGCATAAACATTATGCTGGAAAAATATTTTAAATATATTTAAGATGCTCTTATGTAGATGAGTTAAAGTAAAGTTATTCCACTAAAATAATGTTAGTGAAGAATATAGAAAGATATCTCTTGTTATAAAACGAAACTTGACTGCAAAATGACACAATAATTTGGTTCTAAGCATTATCTATAACAATGATTGTCAAATAAAATTTTTTGATAGATAATATTAACAGAAAGTTGTCTGCCTTACTTATGAGGATAAAATTCTGAAATAATTTATATACAGTATTCAAATTCACATTTTATTTTACTCTTTTATAAGAGCTCATTCATATGTATTATACAAATATTCTATATCCATAAGCGATTGCATAATAGCATTGTTTATATTTGGGTTTGATGATCGAGTGACTAGCGCTAAAGCTCTCGGCGCCATGGATTATTGTAGTGGTTTGGAATCCGCTATAAACTGTAGGTCCCGGTCTAATATGAATATAGAGCGTTTTCCGTAGGTCTGAAAACCCTACCCCGTAAAAGAGAAAACATCTCTTGTCTCGAATCTTCCAGTAGGCAGACGGTATTGGCCGGAATCAACATTAAACTGTAGGTGCCGATCAAATTAGCCTAAAGCGTGCACAAAATAATCGTAGAGCTACAAACAAAACCAACCCATCAGAAATCGCAGATGGTCCGTTTAAAGCCTGGTTTTGGGGCATGTGCTTAATAAAATTAAAGCATTTCCTACAAATCCTATTCATAAAATTAAAATAATTAGAGGCGGATGTTACGAGTAAGATTATTATAAAAAAATATGCAAAATTTATTGATTTTTTGGATAAATATTTAAACTTTTAATGATTTTTTTTCATAATTTTCAGAAACCAATATATATATATATATATATATATATAATCCTTAGATCCTTGGGTAATTATCAAACAACAATTAAAAACCTATAGAACCAAATAAAAATATTTTATGATTACATTTAAAGTTATTATCTAAATGATTGAAAGCATAACTTAAAACATGATTTTTGTAGTTTTACAATTTTAATTAAATTTTCTTATTAAAATTAGCTTCAAATACATTTTTTTAACTTGTAGTGGATGACACTTGATGTTAATACAGTTTTTTCAAATATTAATTCATTCATTAAATTTAATTAATTAATTTAGTTTTTTTTAGATTTAAGTTGCATGTATCTAATAATAGATGGCGCCAGATAAACTTTTAAAAAAAAATGAGTGAAAATTATTTATAAAGGATGCAATTAGTGAGAAAAAAAAAGAAGGAATTGACTTAATTTTTTTTTTCTATATTACTTGTTTATAGAGTAAATTATATAGAATACTACCTATCACGAATGAATTATACTTGAATCATTTGAATCATGAATCATTACTTTATTAAAAGTCAGTTATTCAGAATGTCAATGTGATAAGATCATATTGATGCGTTAGCTACCTATAATAGTTTTTTTAAATTTTTTTGCTTTTCGTTTTGCCTTTCTTCCTAATTTTCCTTGATTACAATTAAGGGTACTAAAAACAAAAATGTATCTGAAAAAAAAAAAAGTTTTGACAGCTCACCTCTTCAAGTTTTTTCTGCACATATATTCAGTGAAGTTTTATTGATAAAACATATAATTTAGTTATAGGAAAGAAAATTAAAAAATTTTTGATTAGTTTCAAATCCAAATGCGCTATCTATCAGGACATTCCAGATTTAATGAATATAATAAATCAGACATTCTCCTCTTAAAAAATACCTTGCCATAAATCAGCAAAAATATCATTGAAGAAGCAAAAGAAAGTAGTAAATATCAGTAAAAACCAGTATAATAAGTAGTATAACTAAAAAGAAAATACCCCCTTCCCCCCTTAAAAATACTATAAATCAGACATTTTTTCTCCCTGAAGAAGCAAAAGAAAAAGTGACTAATTTAACCGATGAGCGCTTATAGATCTGCGTCTAAAAACTCCATCACGAAGACGCTGGAATCATCCGATGCAATTACAGTTAAGAGTTTGATTGTAGAGGCAATTTACTACTGTGTCCAAAAAGTAAGAAAATTTAAGATGGAATTTATTTTTTTTTCTTTTTTAGATTCGCACTTCCGTGAAAAGTGAAACTTGACGTCAAAATATTCATTAGTGTTTGAGTTAAGCTTTTTGTGAAACACTAAAACTGATTCCGGCGATTTTTGAAATGTCTGCATTAATTGAGCAAAGAACTTTCATTCAATTTTGTTTGCGGAAACGTATAGAGTGTTGTAGAAGGCATTCGGGGAGCATTCCTGTATCGGAAAGAAATGTTTACAAATGGTATAAACAGTTCAAAGAAGGCAGAGAATGCGTTGAAGAAGAAGAGCCCTCTGGTCGACCATCCACCTCAACCGACGAAGCTCACGTCGAAAAAAACCGTCTTGCAAACCGTCGATTTAGAATTAGAGACCTTGTGATGATGTTGGAATTTCAAAAGGATCGGTCAATTCCATTTTGGGCCTCAAACGCTTCAAATCTCGACTGGTACCGAAAACACTGAATGCGACAGCTCACACTGCATTGAATCTTCGTGACTTTTTCGCCAAAAATGAAACCCATATCGTTCCACAATCACCGTATTCACACAGTGCGACTTCTGGCTAATCCTTAAACTCGAAAGATCACTCCGGGAACTCCGTTTTGGCTTGCTTTGGTTTGTCGCTCTACCGTCATCTTGTGCACACGAGGGCTAAATAGAGGGAATTCCGAACCACTCACAAAAATCCATGCCACCGGCAGGATTCGAACCTGAAGCCTGGAATATCAAAGGCCAGAGCGCTAGACACTTGGCCACCAGGCCGCGGAACACCGTTTTGAGTCTATTGAAGAGATTCAACGTGAATCGGCGAGAGCTATGAAAATCCTTGAACGACTTTTTAGCATGCATTGAGGATTGGGAAAAAACGTTGTCATAAGTGCAATGTGTCCGGAGGGTATTACTTTGAAGGCGATGAAATAAATTTGGAAGAATAAATAAAGAGTTTTTGAAAAAGAAAAATTGGTCTCACTTTTTGGGCACATCAGTAAGTGGTATAACTAAGAAGCAAATATGGGCCCGGAATTTAAAAATACCATAAATCAGACATTTTTCTCCTTGAAGAAGCATAAGAAAGTAGTAACTAATTTAACCAATGAGCGCTTCTAGATCTGCGTCTTAAAACTCTATCACGAAGACGCTGGAAGAAGCATCCGATGCAATTATTACAGTCATTGCAGTTTGATTGCAGAGAGACAATCTAAACTATCAATTACAACCAGAGAAGAATCTCAGCTGTTGTGCCATCGAGTTCTGGGAAGCCCTTTCCGGTTTCCGAAAAGGGTTAAGGTTGAGTTCGGGAAATTGGACAAATAGGTCGCTTAGTCGGAGGGTGTGCGTGTGAGGATCTGTCAGATGCACCCGCAATTAGAGCGCCCAATAATTGATAGCAGCAGCGTCTTTTTCGACACGCAAACCGGAAGCTGCTGGCGATGTCGCGCAGTTTTCGGCTACAGCGAAAAAGAGATCGGATCGTTGTTTAGCGGCATTCACCAAGTTTTTGAGAAAAATAAAGCCAGTCTATCACACTTCCTCTTTTTCACCGATTCTGGGGTTTGATAGCATCTGATATGGGGAGGAAGTACAGAATGAAACACTCGGAGCATTGAGCCCAATGTGGAGGACATTCACGCTTATTTCATGTAGCTTAACCCCTTACGTAATTTCACATAACTTCAAATGAATCAGTTATTGATTTATTTTCATTTTTTAAGATCTATTACATCAGTTTTAGTTATTGATCATAAGTTTTGTAAGATATACAATTTTCCACCCTCCTTCTCATAGTTTTTTTTTTTTAAACCCTCAGAACATGCAAACAAACGTCATTTAAAATATGATGTATAAAACCTCTCTGATATACCAAACTTGATGATTCATAAATTAGAATATGATACACAAACACGGTATATATATATATATATATCATAGAATATATATATAAATATAATGCATAGAATTATATATAAATATAATGTTATGTACAAATCTGTTTTGTTTAAGAATTACTTGGTTATTCAATTAGCATTGGTTACTGAATTAGCAAACAGTATTTCATAATCATTTTCAATAATGATTAATTGGTAATGGATTTTAAACTATTGACCACAAGGCAGAAATTTTAAATATGTTATTTTTGTTTTTATAAAATTATTAGAAAGACATATATATTTAAACAAATGTGTTTATTCATAAAACTGCAACTAATGATTGAATACGAAACTATTTGTTTTATAACTATTTCTATTATAATCACAATAACAAAACACTACATATATTTCCTATATATTTTCCGTAATATATTTGAACAGAATATCCAATTAATATTGGATTGCAATGAATTATAATTACAACAAACTGTTACTTAGAGATAAATTTATAAGATATAGTAATATAGTTTATTAATAAGTAGTGTATTATTTAATAATACTTTCAACTTTCGAAGAAAGCTTTCTAACTAAATAACTTTAAAAAAACTTGATATAATTACTGATTCGCAATGCTTCAATATAAACTTCCAAATAAGAACTTCAACATAATTCCATATTTAACGAATACCTAATTTGCATGATCATATTGCCATTTATAAGTTTTCCGTTTCGTAAACATAAATTTTTTTCATGTATATGCAAATTTATAAATCATTTTTTGCCTAAACAGATATTCTATTAACATGAAAATAACGTAACTGAAATATAAAAACAATAAAATGTCATTTATTAGAAAATGAATCCAATTTCTATATCAGCATAAATTTATAGAGATGAACAACAAAATAAAATGTCACACAAAATAATATAAACAATGTTTTTCCTAAAAAGATAAAATATAACTTTTCATTTCGTCATGGGTTATAAAATCCAAAATCTCACCAGACCACATATTTGTTAAATAAAATAGGCTTAATAAAGCCATAGGTTAAACTTGAAATGAGATATACTGCACGTACGCCATCGGGTTAGGAACAAGAATATATTTTATAATAAAGGGAGATGTCAGCATAGAAAAAGGAAATGTCACTTTACTGTAATGGAAAAGGACAATTTGTTATTTAAAGTGAACAAAAAGAGGCAGCAAAGGATTTACTTGACTTTCAATATCACACAGACACGAAAAATAAGAGCCCTATTTTTTTTTGTGTTTGTTAAAAAAAAAATGTGTCCTAAAACTGACGTGCTCCAAATTTATTTTGATTTAAAACATAAAAAGATTTAACATTTCAGTTTTGTTATATTTTAGTTTTATATGTGACACGTCTTTAGAAAGTGTTTTAAATATAACAGAACAAAGCATAAGAACTACCGAATCTAATGTAGATTTTTTTCTTACTATTCTAAAATGGTGATATAAAATTTATTTTTTTTTAACTTGAATGATTTTATATGTCTAAATCTTTCACCATTTTCAATTATGATTTCAATATTTGTATTTTAAAAAAAGGATACTGTACTAATACATGCTTTTTAAAAGGATAATGTACTAATATGTATTTCATATCATTTCAAAAAAAAAAAGTATATTGTACTTATATACACTTCATATCATTTTAAAAAAAAAAAGGATACTATACTAATATATACTTCATATCATTTTAAAAAAAGTATACTATACTAATATATATTTCATATCATTTTAAAAAAAAGGATACTGTACTAATAAATATTTCATATCATTTTGAAAAAAAGGATACTGTACTAATATGTACTTCCTTTTAAAAATATACTTCATTATCATTATTTTTAAAAAAAAAAAAAGCTGTACTAATATATACCTCAAGTCATTTACAAAAATATTAAAACATAAAATAAGCATGGTCGCGATTTTTAGCGAAAAACGAGCTGCATGTTTAATTTTTGTTCTGATTATTAAAAAAATAATTAATATAAATTTAGAACTACATTAACTCAGATTTTGCAAAAATTTGGTAAAACATATCATTGCGTACATTAAAAATTAAAAATATTATTAATTTTACTATATTAAACATAATTAAATAGTAGCATTAGGAAATAATCAATTAGACGGCATAAATATTTTTCTTTATTAAATATATTGCACTCATAATAATTTTGCATAAAAATAGTTAACGAAAAATATCTTAAAATGTTTATGCGCATTAAAATTAAAGTGCTTTACAAAAAAAAATGAAAGGATTTAAAATATTGGCAAAGTAATGTTATTTTATTAAATTAAAATAAATTAATAATTTTGATTTGTATGTCTAGGCTCAAAAATATTCATTTTACTATCCAACATTTGATAACGAAATAAAAGATTAATTTACAATATTCTAAAAATAATTAATAAAGGATAACTAAGTACCATTTTATATAAAAAAAAAATTTTCATTTATATAACTTTATGAAGCAACAAAGCGATTGATATTATGAAATTTGGTTAAGCTTGTACAATTTAAATAATTAAACTTTAAGCTCAATTGATTAATAAAAAGTTGTTTTTTCTGCAAAAACTGTCGATACTAGGTATAAATAGTTTTACAGTAGTAAAAAAAAAAAAAATCTGCATTTTGATCTTATAAAGTTACTTATGTATCATTTATTATAAAAAAGCATTGGTAACTTACAAATCTGGTAAAACAATCAATTTTAATCTTTTACTGGTAAGGTATGAAATTCCACAAAACTTATAAAAGTATACCTCAAATGCTTGTAGAAGTTTTTAATTTAAATTTAAAAATGCACAATAATAATCATATATTATATAAATTACACGGAAAAGCTTCTGAATTTTAAAAACTGATAGAATATATGAAATAATAAAAAGAAAATAGAAAAGTAACGAAAAATGTAAGCATTTTTTATACATATAATTTATTTAGACTATTTTTTAAACCACATAGATTAGACAACTATTTTTGAAAAATATAAACAAATTTTGAAACAACATAGATTTGACAATTATTTTCAAATAATAAAAATCAATGTCTAAAAATCTTAATAATATTTATCTAAAACCATTATCATTATCATCGTTTCAAAAAGTAACTGAATTAATAAAAAATTTGAGCCATATTTAAATCATTTTAATTTAATTGACGAGCAATGCATAAAAATTTAAGCAAAGAAAATATTCGATGTTAAATATATAAAATTATTATTTTAATTTAAATATTCGTGTAGTATGTCGAAGTATTGAATTTTATTGTTATGCCAACAATTTCAAAAATTGCAGGCATTTTTAACTTAAAAAAAAAAAAATTTGATTGGCTTACGCAGTGTAACATTGTTATAAAAAGATAAAATAATATTTAAAAACTTGTTAATAAAATATTTTTGAGTGAAAATAGGGTTATTCAAACAGATAGATAAAAAAAAAAAACTATAGTATTAAATTTTATGCATATATAAAATTAAAATTTTTAATTTAAATATTCGCATATTACGTCAAAATATTGGATTTTATTGAGAATAAATTTTCAAAAACAATTCACTGCTTTTAATTAAACAGTTCATTCTTTGATAATAAATTTCACTTGGAAGCAAGAATAAAGCTGAGAATAAGACTGGCGACTTTATGAAGTCGTTTGTTATATACTGTTTTAAAATATTAAAAAATTAAATTTTATGACATTTGTTAACTAAGAAATATATATATAAAATACTGGATAATAAACAACTTATATCTTTTCATTAAAATAAAAACAAAGTGTCATATTTATGTTGATTATAAATAAATAAGCGTTATAAAAAATACAAAGCGTATTACTTTTATATATATATAAAATATATAGGTTTTTTATTAACATTAATTCAGAAATAAAAAGTACTATATTGATTTTATTGTTAATCGATTTTCAAATATAATTCATTCCTCTTAATTAAACAGTTCATTCCTTGCTAATAAATTTCACTTGGAAGCAAGATATTTATATAAAATACTGGATTATAAAAAACTGAAACAAAGTAAAAATGAAAATAAAATCTCACAGTAATGTTTATATGTATAGATATATATATTATATGGATTTTTTGTTGATAATAATTAAGAGATAAAAATATTTTAAAATATGCAATAATGTAAAGAATGTAGTACTACTAAGTTGGATAGTTAAGAAGAGTAACTGATCGAGAAGAATTCATCTGCTCGATTTAAAAATGAAATAAAAAGGTGTGGATGTAAAAATCATGATTAAAAAAATTACAGAAAATGTTTGACACGGAGAGAAGAGAAAAAAAAAAAAAAGGTATATACATATATATATATAACAAAAATAATAATGAAGAATATTGCCTGAGGGAAAGAATGTAGTAACGGAGGCTTGGGAATAACACATTGAGTAAAGCACGGCTGTTAATTAATTATATGAAATATTGAACCTGATGGCGTTAGATGATTTACAAAAATAAAAGCCTTACCTCGCAGGCACTGGCGGTCAGTCTCGGAATCAAAGCATCCTCATAAACCTGCTGCCTGGTGAAGGTGCACTGCTGGACGTTGGCTGTTTTTCGTATCTCTTCCCACTTCTCCTCCCCCACACTTTGATCACGTATTGACTCAGGTTCTCGAGGATCAGGCCGTACATCGTTGCACAAACAGGTGGCCGCTCCCTTTCCGTCAACACGCCGCCTTTTGTTGCCCCCTGCTCCTTTTGTCGGGGTGGCCAAATATTGGACAGGTACTCCTCTCTCGACTGTCTTCTTTAATGGGTTAATGAGTTTCTTGACTTGACTCTCTCTCTCCAAGGATGATGGGTTATAGCGCAGTAGCACGGAATGCCATTTGGTTGCACAGCACAAAACAAATGGCAACTAGTACCTGTTCTGATGATGAAACTGAACCTTCAACTTTCTGATCGTCAAGCTTCTTTAAATGGATGATCTGATTCCACTTAATTCTGATTGATCTTTACTGTATGTACGATGTTGTTTTAAACATATTGAAAAGTGGTAGTATCGATGATGTTTGTTTTTAAAAATAGTTCTCATTTGCACAATAGTAGGTATGAAATAGCGGCATTTTTAAGAATCTTGAAAGTGATATCAGTATGAATATCAAATAAATAGTAATATCAGTATCAGTAAGTAATATCAAATAAATAGTAATATCAGTATATTTTTTTCTTAATTTTAGGAAGCCTAGCACAGAAAGAACATTTCATAAAATATTTATATAATCCAAAAAAATCAAATAAATAGTAGCAATTTATAATATATTGAAACAACTGCAATAAATTATTTTCGAATTGGCTTCTAATTAAATCCAAGTGGTAGATTCACCAGGTAAATGACAACTTTTAATAAATATTTTTTTTTACTAAGTCATTCTTCAGTCGTTTTTAAATCATATGCGAAACAAGTAAAAGCGTTCTTTAAAATTCACTTTTTTATCCACAAGATAAATCTTCCAAGAATGAGCCACAAAAAAGTTTATTCCGTGTTTACTCCGGAGTGAAAAGATGAACCAATTCTTCCCGCCACCGCAAGAGATCGTCTGCTATCGCGCGGAGTGCAACAGGAGAGGATGAACCGAAAGGCAGGAAAGTCTTCGTCCGATTGGGTGGCATCCTTCTTCGTGACGTCACCGACCCATCGACCAGTGACAGACCTCCATCCTCCGTGACGTCGCCTGACTGCGAAAAGAAGTACGATAACATTAACAGTAGCAGAAGAAGATGATCCACCGACTTCGAAAATACTAATAAAAAAAAAAAAAAACGTGAAAATGGAGAAGGAGAAAGCGGGAAGAAAATAAAAACATTTTAGCGAAAGGGAGAGTGAGTTTATTATTATTATTATTATTTAATTCTTTTTTTTTTCGTTCGTAACAGGAAATTCCGCCGCTCGTTTCCGCTGCCGTCTTATCTCGACAGTGGTTGGAACAAATGCCAGGGTGTAAGCAGTAAAAAGAGTCCGATTTAAAAAAGGGCTCGAAAAATATATCGGAAATAAACTTGAAGATTTCTTCCAAGTCGGAGACAATTTCTGTCTGTGGTTCTCTCTTTTCCGAGAATCGTCGGGTAGACTGGTTCCGTGGGAATGACCAAATGCTTATGGCTTATCTGACTGGGTTGTGTCAGCTGCCACCAATCTTTTCACTAGAAAAATCGCCTGTTTCACACCCTCAAAGCAACCCTTGCGAAGAATTCCGTCACACAATTAATTAATATTTAACAAACAAGAACTTTAAAAAAAAATGTATATTTCTTAGTGTAAAAAGTAATGATGGTGTGACAATTAATGCACAATGCACAATTAATAATTAAACAAATTAATAAATAACAACCCACAAGTATTCATTAAACAAATTAATAATTAAACAAAATAATAAAGCAAAAAAATACACAATTGATAATTAAACAAATTAATAATTAACAATCCACAATTAATAATTTAACAAATTAATAATTAATAAACCACAATTAATAATTAATAATCAAACAAATTAATAATTAACAATTCACAAATTATGATTAATCACATTAATAATTAACAACTCTCAATTAATAATCAAACAAATTATTAATTAACAATCCACAATTAACGATTAAACAAATTAATAATTAACAATCTCCAATTAATATTTAAATAAATTAATAATTAACAATCCACAATTAATAATTAAACAAATTATTGATTAATAATTTACAATTAATAAATAAACAAATTAATAATTAACAATCCACAATTAATAATTAAACAAGTTAATAACTAACAATCCAAAATTAATAATTAAAAATGAATTAATAATTAAACATTGTTGTGATTTTTATTTGATTTTAATATTGAAATATTATTGTGTTTTTTAAATATATAGGAACATTTAAAAATATTTTTTTAATTAGGGAACCGATGGGAATATCAATTATTTTTATAAATTGTTTATAAGTCATTATATTTGTTTTTTATTTATTGTTTTAAATATATATATGCATCCACAAAAATATGATAAAATGGGGCAAAAATTATATGTGAATTTCTGGATATTAATCAAAATATTATGTATCCAATAAATTAAGAATTTTATACCTTATTAATAAACTAGGTTTTATTAAAATTTTAACACTTTGAATCGCATTACTATAGATAGTGAAATTGATCAGAATTTATATAATCTCGTGTGAACCTCATGTAATGATGCTAGATACCAAAAAAATTGATCAAGGAGAAAATACAGATGAACTTAAAATGGTAGTTGAAGAAATTAAACCGACAAAAAGCTTGATCAAAAATAAGCAAAATATTACGCACTTGTTACTTTATACAATAAGTTAAGAATTTTATACCTTACTAATAAACTAGGCTTATAAAAAATTTTAATACTTTGAATCGCATTACTTTTGGATAGTTAAATTTATCTCAATTAGTATTATCACATGTGAACCTGATGTAATGATGCGAGGTATCAACATAACAGAACATGAAGATAATAAAATTGGGAAGATGAATTCAAAATGATAGTTGAAGAAACTAGAACTGAAATGAGATTTTGTAAATTTGAAAGTGTGGCTACATTGCAGTTTTAGCTGGAGCTGATATTTTCATAATGTAGAAACTAATTTCTTTTTTCGTGAATTTGATGTGTGGATTATAGATTACGAATTGGTTTTTATTATAGAACATATTGACGATTTAATTTATTTGATGCGTTACGATAAAATGAAAAGAAATTCTTTATAATTTAGGATAGACGTAGTCAATAACACAAGAAAAGTCCAATTGCCATTTCTATCTTTTCAATATGATTAATGATTTTTGGTATTATGAAATTGCATATTTCAGTGATTTTACATTATTATTTTAATTTCAACATTAAGAATACGCTTTTACGCGACAAATTTAAATTCTGAAGGGGAATTCAAAGTTTTTTTAATGGGGAGGGATAACAATTTTTAAAATGTTTCCAAATCTTTTTAATAATAATGAAGCTAATATTTTAATAATTGTAATATTTTAATTCATTTCAAATTGGAGAATTAACTTAATGATAAAGGAAAGTTACTATAAGAAAGCAAAAACAGAAAAGTTCATGAGGTGATTTTAACCCAAATAAACGTTTTTGTTATATCATTTTTTCAATACTTGGCTCTAAATTTTAATGCTGGTATAAATTTCAATATTCGTATTTTAAATCTAATTTAAATTTACGTTTACAATCATTACAATAATAAATTATTTAATTATTTAATTGTGATGTATATTTACTGTCAAACTGATTATATTAATTAATAAAAACGTTTTTTAATAAACAATTATTAAAATATCTGATACCAAATTATATATAAATATTTATACATTATTAGTTTAAATAAGCAATATGGAAATATATAATGCATTTTGATATGGAATAATGTTGTTCAAAAATTGATTTCTAATTTCTTGTTTCATTGCCCTAGGATTTATATTATTATTATTGTATAATAAATGTAATATAATAAACAATGCATGACGAAATATAACACATTCGTCGCATTTTCATGAAATATTTTTAAAAGGGATATTGGGTATGTACTGAAAAGATATATTAAGATAAATAAAAAATTAAAAATGAGCATTCTTTGATTATGAGGCATCGTTCTTCAATATGAATAAATATTTAGTATGATAAAAAATATCAGAGAAAATTATAAAATATTTTGATCACTAATTTTATACTTTTTATTCTTATTTTAAAAATAGCTACAATTTTGTTGGAAATTTTTATCAGTTTAATAATTTCAATCAAAATTAACTGAACTTTATTTTTATACGATGTATGCATTTTGTAGATAATATTACAAATAACAAGCTACGCATATGTAAATTAAAATATATTACTCAAATTGCATTTCTATAAATTTTATTACAATAAATATAAAAACAGTACTGAAAAAAATTAATAAAAACAATTGAAGTCTAAAATTTAAGCATTTTTTATGTGTTTTTGATGTTATGTAGTCCATATTTCATGAAAAAGTTGGGATTTACCTATTTCATGTCGTATGTCCATACGTTAACAGAACAATGAAAAACCAGACATTTTGCAATAAACAGGAAAATTGTTTTCTTATGAGTGATTTAAAATCAAATTGAATTTTTAATTTTCAATGTGAAAAATTATGCATATCATCAGTAATTAACAAGTTAGTACAAGAATAAAAAATTTTAAAAAACTAAGGAAATCAATAATTCTCCGATTTGAAGGCCACGTGCTGTTGTATGGATTGGTATAATAAATTTATAGACTCAAAAAGTTCTTCCGTTGGGTTTTATGAGTTAAGTAGACCACATTTGATTTCAAATTTTGGTTGTAAAATGACTACGTTATTTTAATGAACTAAGGTGAAAGTGTCCAATATTGAAAAAGAGCAATTTTATAAAAGGATAACTATCGGTAGAGAAAGAAATTCTAATTCTTAAAAATTCTATAAAAATTCTAATTCTTAAAAATTTTATAAAAAATTCCAGTTCTTTAAAAATTCTATAAAAAATTCTAATTCTTAGAAATATAATTGCTTTTACCATTAGATTTTTTATTTCTTCTGATGAATAAAATAATTCATACAGTTTGCAAAACATTGTGTCCTGATAGCTATGATTTGAAAAAAAGTAGTTCGAAATTATTTTATGACTAGGAAATAATTTATTAAAATAAACAAAGTTTAAAACACTCAACTATTTTAGAGATTTCAAGCAAATTATTTTGTAAAATATGCTATAATAATTTGTT
The DNA here is from genome assembly GCA_021605095.1 of Caerostris extrusa. Classification (NCBI taxonomy): domain Eukaryota; kingdom Metazoa; phylum Arthropoda; class Arachnida; order Araneae; family Araneidae; genus Caerostris; species Caerostris extrusa. The sequence goes on from BPLR01002140.1 coordinate 25,426, forward strand.
ACTTCTTTGGAATTAATTTGATTACTAATTACATAAAATAAAAAATTCCAAGCAACTGTTTTGAATTTTTTTTTTTAAAAAATTGTATGAATGACTTAATTTAATTAATTATGTATCTGACTTAAAATTATCATCAAAACATTATCATTTTGAATTAGTTTTGAAACTACTCGTGCTTATTAAATTAAAAAAATCGCTAATTATTTCATATATTTTTTTAATTGATAGCCTCAAATATTTATTTTTTAGTAAATATTTTATTCATTTCTTACAATGTTTGGGTTTTTTATTCTGAGCGAAATGTAGAATTTTAATTAACAATTTTAAGTTTAATTAATTAAAGAACATAATAGTTAATTATTCGACCTGTATTGAAACTACTTGTTATTACTAAATAAAAAAATTCTTAATTATTTCATACATTTTTTTAATTGATAGCCTAAAATATTTATTTTTAGTAAATATTTTTATTCATTTCTTATAATATTTAAATTATAAAATTTGGATTTTTTTATCCTGAGAAAAATTTAGAATTCTAATTAACATTTAAATTAAAATTAATTAAAGAACATATTAGTTAATTATTCGACCTTGATAGGTAGAAGAAATTAATTCTTCTTTAATTTTTAGCCTGAAGACCATACAAACAAATACAAAAAAATTATATAGCATTTTTTTAAATCAATAAGTTTCTTGCAGAATTCATTTATTTTAACGCTTAGAAATTAAAAGATTTTTTAAATTAATGATTTAAAGAAAAAAATAAGTAACAGAAATATTGGAAAAAAATTGTCCCTTAAATGAAGATGATCTATTTTTTTTTTTTTTTTTTTTTTGAGGAGAATTTTATTTTTGAATATTGTGAAATATTTTTGCAAGACGTTACAAATGTGTCTTCAAAAATAAGAAAAAATGCTATTAGTCAAAAAACAATTTTTTAAATAATTATATTATTAATATTATAACTATTAAAAATATAGTTGCAAGAAACTATGTATAAAGAAAGATTTAAAATGCAAAAAAATTACAATAAAAATAAATTTTTTTTTTCACGAATATCCTGTATTTTAATTGTAACAGTAATTAAAATAAATTTTACTTTTCCAAAAGCTATTATTCCAGAGAAAACCTTCATACAAGTAAAGATTTTAGTTAAAACAGATTTATGTTTGATAAAAAAATATGAATTAACTATATAATGAATAATTCTATTAATACAGAGTGACAAAAAATAATTTCAATATTAATTTTTTTTTTTCCTTTTAAAGTTTAATTATTTAATTTACAATTATTTGAATATAATTTTAAATTAGTATTTTATTTAAATCAATACTTTTATTACATTTTTAGTTAATTATTCTAAAATAATTAAAATACTTTTAACAACAAATAGATAAATTATAAATCATTCAAAATAAATTAAAAATCATTGAAATAAATATGTATTCAATTTTTAACTTATTAAAAATTAAAATATAATAGATTCAAAAATAAAATTAAAATTCGAATCTCGGATTTATTGAATACATGACATTCTGCAGTAAATTTATTTTAAATTTCTATCAATTTAGTTATTTATGTCCTATTTTAATTTATATTATTTAATTTATACTAATTTATATTATTCTATTTATTTTTGATATTTAAATAATAAAATGTAAAAAATAATAATAATAATACTCACAGTACATTTAGGAATTTTTCAAAATGTAAACGATGTTTTTAAAACATTCTTTCTTTAATGTGAATTTAATAATAGCAATTCTTTCACCATTTCTTATTATCGTCTGCACAATTTAATTCACTTCATTCTATAACCATAGATATTTTCAAAAAAAAATATTATTGAAATGAACTTTTCAAATAATATTAATAAAATAAATAAATTTTAATTTTTTTAATAAAAATATTAATAAAATAAATAAATAATAAATTCAATAATAAAAAATAAAAGAATCCCCAATGTTATATTTTTAATAACACTTGAAAATTAAAAATTTCTCTGTTTTTTCTAAATTTTTGTATCATTCGAAAATAACTATTTTTAAATTATTTTATTTATAAAATTGAGAACTTATTTTTCGTATAAAAGATTGAAAAAAATAGAATGAAATAATTTTAAATAAATCACATATACAATATTTTAATTTGTTCATCAGCATTATTCATATTTTTTCCTCATAAGAAATTTGCAGACGATAATTTTAATTGCAGAATTTTATTCCACTTACATTCGAATCTTTTAAATAAACGAAATAAACTGAATTTAAATATTTTTAATAACAAATAAATAAATTATAAAGCATTAAAATAAATTTAAAATCATTGAAATACATATGTATTCAATCATTTTTTGTATCATTCGAAAATAACTTTTCTTAAAATGTTTTTCAATAAGATTGAGCACTTATTTTTGCGTATAAAAGGTAGAAAAAAAATAGAATTAAATAATTTTTAAATAAATTACATACAATATTTTAATTTGTTCCATCATGTAATCTTCATATTTTTTTTCCTCACAAGAAATTTGCAGACGATAATTTTAATTGCAGAATTTTATTCCACTTACATTCGAATCTTTTGAATAAACGAATTAAATCGCATTTTACTAATGCATTTAATGTAAACACCATGGAATGGATTCGAATTTCTCTTTTCGAATGTTTTAACACACGCTAGAAGAAGCACAGTGCTTGTGCGCGCTGCAGTGGAATGCTGGAACTGAAGCGCAAACATGTGATGCTGCTGACTGCTGATAGCGAATATCCGTTTGCTTTATCGCTACCCTTACCCGTATGTTGCTTGCCAGAGCCAAAATAATAGCATTGACATCCGCCTGTAATTAAAATAACTACGATGTCTATCAATCGGTAGAACGTCTGGCTTCATTCCAATCCCTTCCTTTTTTTTATTTTCAATTGGAACGCTTTGGCTAGGCAAACATGTAGGAAAATGATGATTTCGAATGCTTTTTATTTAAAATACTTCCAACATTTGAACTTCGACATTTTATATTTCTGAATTAGTGATGCTATAAAATGGATCTATTGTTATATATATACATATATATGTATATATATATGTGTGTGTGTATGTGGTGTGTGTGTGTGTGTGATAAATATCAGAGATATTTAAATTAACCGGTGGAAATGATTTTAAAAATCAATATAGTTTAAACTTTTATCTTCAAATTAGTATTTATTATTAATAAAATATTTGTTAAATATCATATATTGTAATATTACATTATTTATACTACCTACATTTTCTGATGATAATTTTTTTTCTTACTTTAGTGAAATGCATTTATTATATCATCAATAAATTTAGACTTAATTACTCCAGTGGTTGATATGCACCTATAAGCCTAACTCCTCCTTCGACATGTATAACAAATGGAAGTAAGTTTATTTATTTTCAGATTTTCTCCAAAACCATTATGCAACAGTTACTCGCGATTTATTTATATTTGCTTTTATTAGCAAATATAACGCCTTAAAAGCATTTTTCTAGAGAAAATTCGATGTTTTGAATTCTTTATAATAATAAAGAATTCTACTTTTCCATTTGGCGATGATATTTGGCTGAATGCGTTATTCTTTCAACTGCTTTTAAACCTACACATATTCCATAAAATTTTTGTGATTCTGCTTTTTATTTTATAGCGTATAATTTTGATTTGAGTTTATATTTCAAACAAGGAATTACTTCATTACATGAAATAATGTTTTTGACCAGTCCAATCTTGTTTATTCTACGATGATTTTTACAACGTTTGAAGATAGAAAAGCAGTTGAATCGCTTACACTAGCTGTTTGTTAAATTTCATTAATGAAATAAGTTAAATTAAGTATTAATTATTAATTTGTAAATTAATAATTCAAAAAAATAATAATTTTTTTAAATTTATTATTGTTTATTTAAATTTATATAATTATTATTATTATATATTTTATTTTACATCAAATTTTAAAATTTAATTTATAAATTTGTTGATTAAATTTACAAATTAATTATTAATTTGTAAATTTCTTACGAAGTATTGTTGCTTGATCTAATCATAGAAATATTCCAATTATTTTCAATAAATATTTTATAAAAGCAATTAAATATTTTAATTAGGTAATTTTGTTTAAAGCAGCAAGTTAATTTGAAAAATAATTTCTTACTTATCATAAATAATTAATGGAGTAGGCAAATTTAATGTACTATTTGGGTAAGCTTTTTATGATATTCATTCATTATGGTATTCATTTAAACAAACCGGTGTTATCATTGAAAAATTAAAAAATTTCTAATTTTTTAAAAAATTATAAATTGAAAATTTATAATTCTAAAGAAATAATCAAATTTCATTTTGTAATCATTGAAAATTTTAAAATTTCTAATTCTTTTTTTTTTTTAGAATTACAGAAAAAAAAAAATATCACATATGAAAAGCAATTGAATGCTATAATCAGACACATATGCAAAACCTTTATGAGACACTGCTATAAGTGAACAGTATATTAAAAATAAATAATGTTTCATTTGTTAACAATTTGTTTACTTTCAGAAACTTTTATTTCCTTTATTTTTTCCAGATTTTATATATTGCATTTTTAATTATTAACTACAAAAATACCACAATGCGAAATCTTTAGTGACACATTATATAAAAATAGTATATTAAAAATAAATAATGTTTGATGGATTACCGTTTTAACATCTATTTAACGATTACATTAGCGTTTAACATTTTATTTACTTTAGAAAGCTTTGTTTTCTTTATTTTTTCCAGATATCATATTTGCATTTTTAATCATTAATTGCAAAATACCACATATGCGGAAAGTTTAATGAGACACTATATAAAGAACATGATATTAAAAATAAATAATGTTTGATGGATTAACGCCTTAACATTTATTTAACGATTACATTAGCGCTTAACATTTTATTTACTTTCAGAAGCTTTATTTTCTTTAATTTTTCCAGATTTTTATATTTTACATTTTTTAATTATTAATTACAAAAATAACACATATGCGAAAATTTTTTTGAGACATTATATAAAGAATAGTATTAGTAGAAATCTTTAGACAGACACTATATAAGAAACAGGATATTAAAAAGAAATAATGTTTTTTGATTGGTTATTATTATTAATGTTTTATTGATTTATTTATTTACTTTCTCAGAAAGTTTGTTTCTTTTATTTTTTTCCATATTTGACATTTTGCATTATTAATTACTCATCACGATCAAAATTCAAACTTTAACAACAATTCGCATATTTTCTGAGTAAAAAGAAAACTCTAAATGTCTAAGTCTCAATTCGAGAAAGAAAATATTGATAGCATATCCAGAAAATACTCGCAGATAAAAAAAAAAAATCTTCACAAAACGTCAACACATAATTTTTGGATTTACATAAAAGCTGCCATTTTGCCGTTTTCAGCGGAACAATTTACCACTAAACTACCAGTTATCTTTATATATGCATGATAAGATCAAATAATATTCCGCTTCTAGATTAGCACTAAGCAAGATAAAAAAGAACATTGATGAAACTTTATGGCATTTCGGCTATGAATTTGTTCACTTGGGTTTACATCAAATGTCTTTTCCTTGAAAATCACATTTCTTTTTTATTATCATTATCATCATTTTGTTGTCATTTTGTTATCACATTCATTTTTATTATTTTAGTTAATATTCTCCAGGGAACGATCATTCTAAATGGATGTAAAGAATATATGCAGTAAAGAATCAAGCATTTTTTCCACGTTTTAGATCGATTAGGACAGAAAAATATGTCTCAAAATTCGTAGAAATGTCTCGTTGACATTTTTTCATATAAATGTCTCGTTGACATTTTGATATTCTACTAAGTGAGCCTTATTCTTTAGCCTCGTTTGTATCTTGATTTAAAAGGAGTATTCAACATGCTTCAGTAACTTCGTTAATATTACACGTGTCATGTCTCATGAATGAAATCAATGAACTGCGACTACAGCCAGCTTGTTAGCTTTGCAATATTTAGAAAGAAAATCTCTTTTATTTCATACAGACTTCTCAAAATTAGTGCTTTCTGAAATAATAATTCATAACATTATTAAAAGAGTGCATTTTTTAAAAAGCTTGAAAGAGAAATACGAATAGAAGCTAATCTAAACAAATTGGTTTGGTTTGTCTCTCTACGGTCATTTTATGCACACGTTGGGTGCAATTAGACGTGGGGACCTGCACTTTAACGTGGATTCCGAACCACCACTACTACTACTACCATACCATACCAGATCACTGTGCCTAGAGCTGATCACTGTACCTGGAGCTACTCCTTTACAGTTTGGGAACGATGCGGGTGAGAAGTCTGATTGGGCTCTGAGAAGCTTTATGGTCATATGAGACCGGGACCTAAGTCTTAAAGTGGATTCCAAATCACTCACAAACATCAATGCCACTACAAGGATTCAACCCTGAAACCTGTGGGTACCAAAGGCTAGAGTGCTAGCCAATTGGCCATCAGGCCCCTAAACAAATTAGACTCATATAAGAGAATTTTAAAATTGTTTGTTATTATTGAGGTTATTCACCCCTAGAACATGATGGCCAATCGGCTAGCGCTCTGGCCGTTGGTACACATGTTTTCAGATTCAAATCCTGGTGGATGGATGTTTATGAGTGGTTTGGAATCCACATTAAATTAAAGGTCTGGGACTAATTAATCTAAAGTCTGCTCAAGATGACCAAGAGCGACAAACTAAACCAATCTAGAACATCAAGGATTCAGTATACGCCAGGGTTCACCTAGTAAGGGTCTGCTACAAATCATCAAAATTTTGCCGTTTCATTGTAATGCCCTTCCATTTCCGAAAATTTTTAATATTCTTAGTAGTGACATGTAGGAGATTTATGTCGTCCTCATTACCTGACAAAGTAATTATACGTTTCATAAATTATATCATTCAAGGTAATTATACCCTCATTATCTTTCAGCCTTCAGATTTAACGTGCCTAGAAATGGAAATTTTTTTAAGTTTAATACTAGATATTTTTAAGGTGCCCCAACAATGATCAGTTAAAGGTACTCATCGGGCACCTCTTCCACTCAGAGGAGAAATTTAAGGCAGGCAGGGCCGGATTTTCCTATAGGCTAACTAGGCTTCAGCCTAGGGCCTCAATATCAAGAGGGCCTGCACATACAAATTGTTAGCAAAATTAGAATTGCACTATTCTAAAAAAAACAGTAAACACTAAAACACTGAATCGAAAATAAGGAGAAATTCTACACATATGACTAATAAACAAACATAAAAATTTATTGGTTAAGATCAACGTGTTCGGATCATTTGGTCTGTTCGTTTGTATATACCATATTGCACCAAAGTATAGTTCATACGTTCAGTTATTTGATAGAAATAACTGATAGATGATAATTTTTATTACATATTTTATTTTCGTGGGCAAAGATTTTTATTATTGAATTTTGTTAAAATGTTTTAATGTAATATTTTTGTTGTAAATGTTGTGTGTTATGTTTGATTAGTTATTGTTGCAAGTACTATATAGGGTGCTGAGAATAGATGAGAATAGATCCAAATAAGTGTTCTCTTCTTTTTTTTTTTTTTACCACATTTTTTATAAAGATTAGTACCAATCACAACATGTTTCATTTAACATATTGATATAAATAGCAGTAATGATGTATTTTATTATCTCTCATGTAATTTACAAACTTAAAAATGGGGAGATGAAAGGGCCTCATAAGTGGAATAGCCTAGGGTCTCTTTTTATCTGAATCCGGCCCTAAAGGTAGGTCTGATCGCACAGTATAATAACTTTGCTCTACATTATGTGTAGTTATTATTGTACTAAATATATTATTTTTATACGGACCTCTCAATATTATTGTCTTCTGGAAATAATAATTCATAACATTATTTAAAAAGAGTATAACATTATTTTCAAAGAAAAGTACGAATAGAAATTAATCTAAAAAAATTGGAATCCTATAAGAGAATTTTAAAATTATTTGTTATTATTGAGGTTAGTCCCCTCTAGAACATGATGGCCAATTGGCTAGCACTCTGGCCGTTGGTACCGTAGGCTTCAGATTCCACTCCTGGCGGTAACACGAATGCTTGTTAATCCACGTTAAACTGTAGGTTTGTCTCTACGGTCATTTTGGGCCCACTTTAGGCTAATTAGACCGTCACCTACAGTTTAACGCAGATTTTGAACCACTAACAAACATTTGTGTTACCTTCAGGAGTGGAATCTGAAGCCTGAAAGCACTAAAAAGACCAGAGCACTAGCCAATTGGCCCTCTGGCTTCACCGTAGCACCTGGTCTCATTAGCCTAAAATGTGCACAAACTGACCATAGAGCGACAAACCAAACCAATCTGGAACAACCTTAATAAGGGTCTGCAACATATCAAAAGTTTGCCTTCATCGTAGTGGCCTTTCATTTCCGAATTTTTTAACATTCCTAGCTGTGACATGTAGGAAATTTATGCTCTCCTCATTATCTGACGAGGTAATTATACATTTCATTAATTATATCATTAAAAGTAATTATGCCCTCATTATCTTTCAGCCTTCAGATTTAACGTGTCCAAGAATAGAGACTTTTTTTAAGTTTAATAATAGATATTTGTAAAGTTTCACAACATTGATCCTTTTAGAGTACTTATCGGGAATCTCTTCCAGTCAGTCTTCAAGGGTAGGTTTCTGATAGTACAATATAATAACTTTGCGGTGGCATGGATGTTTGTTATTAGGTCGGAATCCACGTTAAACTGTAGGATAAACGTGGATTCCGTAGGAACGTGGAAACTGTAGGTACTGGTCTAAATCGCCTACAGTGTGCACAAAATGACTGTAAAGCGACAAACCAAACCTATCTAGAACATTGGATTCAGCATACTCTAGGATGCACTTAATAAGAGCCTGCTACAAATCATCAAAATTTTACCATTTCATTGTAGTGCCCTTCCATTTTCCCAATGGTGACATGTAGGAGATTTATGTCCTCCGCATTATCTGACAAGGTAATTATACCTTTCATTCATTATATCATTCAAGGTAATTATACCCTTATTATCTTTCATCCATGGGATTCAAAGTGTGTCCAGGAATATAGACCTTTTAAGTTTAATAATAGATATGACACAACATTGATCATTTTGGGTACTCATCGGAGACCTCTTGAAGTCAGAGATTAATTGAGAACAGAAGTCAGAGAAGAAGTTCATAGATAGGTCTCTGAATGTAAAGTGCAATAACTTTGCTCTACATCATGTGTTATAATTATTATACTAAATATGCTATTATTTTCAAATACACATAATTATATTTATATTTATGAATCAATTCAATATGCTTCTATGAATTTCAAGACGTGTTTATGCTTATTGATTGCTATAGTTAAGCGTAAGAAATCCCATACAGGCTTAATTATTTTGATATATAACTTTGTATTAATGTTCCCTTATGAGTGTTAATAGTTGAAAGCAAAAAAAGTCATAGAAATGCTATATTGTAATTAATTTTAACACAGAGTGGATAGCGTTAGTTAAATTACATATTTGATAAATTTAGAGAAAAATGTCAGAAAAATTTTCAACGTAAAGGGCAACTTAAAATTTTGTCATTCATAATTGTCGAAAGATTAACAATCCTATATGAAATGACACTTTAGCCTAATAATCCAATATGAAATGACACTTTAGTCTAACAATCCTATATGAAAGGATACTTAGCCTAACCTAATAATGACCTAGTCTTACAACTATATGAAATGACACTTTAGTCTATGACAATCTATATGAAAGGATACTTTAGCCTAATAATCCTATATAAAACGACACTTTAGTCTAGCAATCCTATATGAAAGGATACTTTAGCCTAATAATCCTATATGAAATGGCACTGCATTTCATATTTTATTTGCTTAAATTTTTCAATGTAACTTAGTTATATTATGTGCAAAATGATTTCGCAATATGTTAGCAAAAAGCCACAACAATTTTCATGAAAAATTGTAAGATAGCGTATTATTAATTTTACATAAAATTAAATAAATAAATCACTCTACAGATTCTTGCATTTATTTTATTTATTTATAATTTTTTTAATTTTAAACTCAACTTTTAATTTATTATATTGGTCATATATATGACCAATATAAAACATATGATGCATATAGATATAAAAAAACTTAGTAAAATGCATAGTTTTGTAAACCACATAGCTATGCATTTTATATTTTATTTATTTAAGTTTTTCAATGTAAATTAGTTATTGTGGGAAAAAGGATTTCACAATAGTTCGCAAACATGTTAGCAAAACACTACATCAATTCTCATGAAAAATTGTAACAAATTCAGGCTATTATTTTTATTTATTTATTTTGTATTTACTTTTTAATTTTCAATTCAACTTTTAATTTATTGCATTAATCCAATGCGGTTTACAAAACTATGAATTTTATATTTTATTTATTTAAGTTTGTCAATGTAAATTAGTTATTATGTACATTTTTATAAATATTTTCTGTGGGCACTATATGTATTCTTAAAAAAAAAAACCAGTGTTTATAATTTTTTAAGATAAAACATTCATTGAAATTTTTACAATACAAAATACGGGAGAGAAATATGAAAAATAAAATCAAATAGTCATTAAAATTTTTTTTTTAAAAAATTGCAAAAGTAAATACGAATTTTTAGGCCACCAATTCAGTATCTCTTAAAAAGTTTTAAAAAGTTTAAAAGTTAAAAGTTTAATTTAGCTTTTAATATTCAACAATGCAGCTGAGTTGTACAAAGAATAACTTGTTAAAAGGAAGGGAATTTTTAATTTTCAACAATGTAACTGAATTGTACGCCGAGCAACGTGTTGAAAAGAAGAGGGAGGGAAGGATCTTTTAATTTTCAACAATGCAGCTGAATTGTACGACGAGCAACGTGTTGAAAGGAAACGGGAGGGAATGAGCTTTTTAATTTTCAACAATGGAACGACGAGTAACTTTTAGGATTTTCAACAATGCAGCTGAATTGTACGACGAGCAACGTGTTGAAAGGAAGAGGGAGGGAAGGATCTTTTAATTTTCAACAATGCAGCTGATTGTAGGACGAGCAACGTGTTGAAAGGAAACGGAGGAATGAGCTTTTAATTTTCAACAATGTAACCGAAACGACGAGTAACGTGGAAAGGAAGAGGGATGATCTTTTAATTTTCAACAATCTGATTGTAGGACGAGCAACGTTTGAAACGGGAGGGGAGCTTTTAATTTTCAACAATGTAACCGAATTGTACGACGAATAACGTGTTGAAAGGAAGAGGGAGGGTTAGGATCTTTTAATTTTCAACAATGTAACTGAATTGTACCGACGAGTAACATGTTGGAAAAAAGGAAGGGGGGGGGCAAAAACTAAAAGCTGGAGACAGGATGACATATCTTTTGAAATTCTTTCGCACGCTCAAGTAAGAGGATGAAGGGGTTGATATTAATTCGCTGCGGCATTGTTGTAGACACAATTTCAAAAGAAGAGACTCGATGACGTTTGTGATGTTGAGCATCTTGCATCGTGAGACGGCTACCTGGGGAAGGGGTTTCCTGGTTTGTCCCATACGATACGCAATTGGGGATATTTCCCCGTATAAAACTTCCCGGAGGGCACTTCCCTCCTTCTTCAGGGACTGGGAGCCAAGTCAGAGACCTATCTACAGGTACTCCATCACAACAGAAGCTGCCCACTTCCCCCATTCCTTCCTTACATGAGACACGTGGGTTCATGGACTTGATCTAGATGTTGCTGTTTACCAAGTGGGATAAGAAAATTTTTTTTTTTTATTTTCCCCATAGTTTGATTGACGAAACTTTATCCGTAAATTAAAAAACGGATTTAACATTAATTAAACAATAATTAAACACTAAAAAACACGAAGACAATAATTAAACATTAAAATGTGAAAATAACGATAACCTTTTTTTAATTAAAAATCCGAAATAGTATTTGCCTTTACAAGACAATCAACTGGCCATATTCATACATGATAAACGAAACTCTCTATGGCAGATTTGAAATTTTTAAAGTGTGTAGTTTGTCCCTAATAAATTTCACTGTCAGAGATTAGTTACATTAAAACTTCTTTTTGCTTTCGATTTTTCAAATTTTTATAAAAACACTGTAAATATATTTCTTCCATAATTCGGACTTTAATGTTTCATTCTTAATAAACCCAATTGAAAATAGCATCGAAACTTTTCGGCTAATATTAAATAATATAATCAATGAAAATATAGTATTTTTAGAATGTTAGACAACTTTTTTTCTATCAACTTCGTATAATATAAGGCTGAGCTTTGGTACACTTGTTACGGAAATTTATCCTATAGAGATACTACTGTGTCCAAAAAGTAAGACCAATTTTCGATTTAAAATTCCCGGGCCTTATGGATTTTTTTTTTTTTTTTTTTTTTTTTTTCACGGTGCATCCGTGTGAAATTTGACGTCAAAATATTCATTAGTGCTTGAGTTACGCTTGGCTTTGTGAGACGCTAAAACTGATTCCGGCGATTTTGAAATGTCTGAATTCATTGAGCAAAGAACTTGCATTCAATTTTGTTTGTGGAAATTTATAGAATGTTGCAGAAGACATTCGGTGAGCATTCCTATATCGGAAATAAATGTTTACAAGTGGTATAAACAATTCAAAGAAGGCAAAGAGAACGCGTTGAAGACGAAGAGTGCTCTGATCGATCATCAACCTCAACCGATGAAGCGCACGTCAAAAAAAACTAAAGATTTGGTGTTTTCAAACCGTCGATTTACAATTAGGAAACCATGCTGATGATGTTGTATTTCAAAAGTATCGGTAACTTCCATTTTAGGCCTGAAACGCCTCAAATCTCGATGGGTACCGAAAACACTGAATGCGCCAGTTCCCACTGCATTGATTCTTCGTGACATTTTCGCCAAACATGAAACCCATATCATTCTGCGACCACCGTATTCACACTGTGCGACTTCTGGTATTCCCTAAACTCAAAAGGCCCGTGTACACCGTTTTGAGTCGATTGAAGATATTCACCGTGAATCGCCGGGCGCTTTGAAGGCCATCCGAAACCGATGACTTTTAGCATGCACTGAGGATTGGAAAAAAAGTTGGCATAAGCGCATTATGTCCGGAGGGGATTGCTTTGAAGGCGATGAAATAAAGTTAGAAGAATAAATAAAGAATTTTTGTAAAAAAAAAAATAATTGGTCTTACTTTTTTGGGCACAGTAGAATTTCCACGAAAATTATTGCCAATACTATTTGCACTTTAGTTTTATATTTGAAGATACGTTTCTGTCATGACAGTAACCACTGATTTCGGCCACTACAAAGTGCTTACAACAATGGTAGCGTGGCACTTGCTTACACAAAACATACAATTACTTTTTATCGTCTTGTTTTCCTTAAATTATAGTTTGCTTACGGCAAAGTTTTTATCCACATAATTTTGTTATTTGTTTCCGATTCTATAATACACACACCTATTTACATATTTTTATTCCTTTCATAACTATCATCAGTTTACATGCTGTTAAACATCTAAATTGCCTAAACTAGCCATTTTATGTTTTCTGTCATGTTATTTATAGTTAAACTGTCAATTATGCAAATACGTGTTGTTATTGTGCTGTTACTGATGATGATGGTGATAATGAGGGATAATGATAATAATAACTGCTCCTTCTTATCAGTCACAATCATGTGATGCCAGTTGCTAACAGCATACAAATTAGAAATTGCATAATGATTTTTTTCATGCACCAAAATTGTTTGATCTCATTGGTATTCTTTACTCAATGACTTTCTAAATCTTCTAGAAACACTCATTTTAGATTTTCTGTCATTCTATATATCATTTAAATGATTTTGCAAAAACATGTTATTATTGATCTTGTTGTTGATAATGATTATAATGATAGTAATTACAATTTGTTCTCATTAGTCATGATTAAGTGGTGTCAATTCTTTATAGCATACAGATTGGAAATTGCTTAACATAATATTTTTTTTCTTATTGAAATCATTCATCATCATCAAATGTTCATTGAGATGAGCATTTGAAATTCAGAATGTTTTATCTCATTGAATCTTTGTTTAATCTCCTTGAAATTCATCATTCATTGAATTTCTCAATTGTGTAGAACTGATTACATTTTCTGTCATACTGTCTGTCATTAAAATGGCTTTTCAAATACATGTTCCAATTGCTGTTGTTGGTGAAAATGATTATAATGATAGCAATTACAATTGTTCTTGTCAGTCATAATCATGTGATGGCAGTTGCTTATAGCATACAAAACTGGAAGCTGCATAATATAATTTTTTCTTATTGAAATCATTCATCATCATAAAATGTTCATCTTATTGAGAAAATTTTTTCCTCATTGAATCTATTGTTTGGTTTCATTGAAATCATTCATCATGATCTAATGTTCATATTATTGAGTGAATTTTTTTCCTCATTAAATCTATTGTTTAGTTTCATTGAAATTCATCATTCAATGAATTTCTAAATTGTCTAGAACCGATTACATTTTCTGTCATGCTGTCGATCATTAAAATGGCTTTTCAAATACATGTTCCAAAATGTTGCACTTGGTGGTGAAAATGATTATAATGATAGCAAATATAATTTATTCTTGTCAGTTAGAATCATGTGATGTCAGTTGCTTATAGCATACAAAATTGAAAACTGCATAATATAATTTTTTTCTTATTGAAATCATTCATCATCAGAAAATGTTCATTTTATTGAGTGAATTTTAATCATTGAATCTATTGTTTATTCACCTTGAAATTCACCATTCAATGAATTTCTAAATTGTCTAGAATTGATTACTTTATATTTCTGTCATTGAATCTATAATTAAAATAACTTTCCAAATACCCTCATGTCCATAAAATAAGGATAATTCAGAATCACACAGAAATTGAACTCTAAAATAAAAATTTCACGTGTAGAATTATCACACACACATCTTGAAGAAGAATATGCAAATTACAGGAAACCACCAGATGGCGCGGATAGTACGTCACAATGACGAGTGTAAGAGAGGAGTATATAAGCAAGCATGGTGGCAAAAGAAGTAAAATTGTTCACAAGCGCTTTAAAAGCCTTTCAGTGCAATAACCGCATAGTTATGGCACAAAAGGAAGGCATTTGGATGATTTTTTACGTGGTAGAATTATCGGACGACTGGAATGTGGACGTACCCAGCTGGAAGTATCTTGGGAAGTATCGAGGAACTTGTAATCGCCCAGAGTGTCATCTCCAGGCTTTGGCAACGATTCCAAGATGATGGTAATGTGAGTAAATGTTACAGCACAGGTCGCCCCCAAGTTACAACGCCGAATGAGGACCGGTATTTAGCAGTTACTGCCAAAAGAAACAGACGGAGCACAGCATCAGACCTGTCTCGTCAGCTCTCTTCAGCTACCGGTACGACAGTTTCAAGGCAGACCGTGTACAGACGCTTAGGGCACATTGGTTATATGCTCGTAGGCCTGTCAGATGTGTTCCACTTACCGCAACTCACTGTCGCCTGCGATTAACCTGGAGTAGAGAGTATGCATTGTGGGACACCGCAACAGTGGTCTGTGTGATGTTTTCCGACGAGTCCAGGTTTAGTTTGCAGTCTGATTCTCGCCGGACTTTCATATGGAGAGCGCCAGGTACCCCGTTACCACCAAGAGAACAGCATTGAACGACACCGTTATGGTGGTGCAGGATGGCTCGTTTGGGGGAATTATTCTTGGTTCCAGAACTGACCTGCATGTTCAGAGTGTAACGATGACAGGCCACATCTATCGGAATGTCATTCTGGAACAACATGTACGTTTGTTTCGGGGCGCCATGGCTGTTGAATTTCTGTTTATGGAGGACAACCTCCGTCCTCACCGCGCAAACATTGTAGACGAATGCCTTCAATTGGAGGATATCACCCGTATGGATTGGCCAGCATTACTGACCGGACTTGAATCCAATATAGCATGTGTGGGATATGCTTTGCCGGCGAATTGCAGCCCGTCAACCCCCTCCCACCTGTCAGCCGGAACTTCGGAGGGCATTGCTTGATGAGTGGTGTAATATTCCCCAAGATCAGATTGATAATTTGATACTCAGCATGCCTAGGCGTTGTAAGGCCTGTATTGCATCGTCCGAGAGACATACTCCATATTAACCATCATACTAACCATGCTATACTGTTTTTTGTAAATAGGTTCTTTTTGAAATTCGCTCCAGGGAGTAAAAATCGCAATTCTTATTAATTATGTTAAACATATAGCATCTTTTTTGCTCTTTACCTTTTGTTTAATAAATAGACTTTACAAATAAGTCAAATTTGTTTTGCTTCTGTCCCTTTCTTTGCCTGAACTTCATTATCCTTAATTTATGGACATGAGTGTACATGTTCTATGTGCACTTGTTGGTGAAAATGATTATAATGATAGCAATTACAATTTATTCCTGTCAGTCATAATCATTTGATGTCAGTTGCTTATAGTATACAAAATTAGAAACTGCATAATATAATTTTTCTTATTGAAATCATTCATTATCATCAAATATTAATCTTATTGAGTGATTTTTTTACCTCATTGAATCTATTGTTTAGTTTCATTGAATTTTATTCTCAATTTCTAAATTGTCTAGAACTATTACTTTTTCTGACATTCTATCTATAATTAAAATGGCTTTCCAAATACATGTTCTAATTGTTGTTGGTGGTGAAAACGATTATAATGATAGTAATAATAAATTGTTCTTATCAATTGTAATCATATGGTGCCAGTTGCTTATAAATGGGAAATTGCATTATTTAATATTTTTCTCATTAAAATCATTCATCATCATCAAATGTTCATCTTATTGAGTGATTTTTTTTTACCTCATTGAATCTATTGTTTAGTTTCATTGAAATTGATTACTCAATTTCTAAATTGTCTAGAACTATTACTTTTTCTGGCATTCTATCTATCATTAAAATGGCTTTCCAAATACATGTTCTAATTGTTGTTGATGGTGAAAGCGATTATAATGATAGTAATATAAATTGTTCTTATCAATTGTAATCATATGGTGCCAGTTGCTTATAAATGGGAAATTGCATTATTTAATATTTTTCTTATTGAAATCATTCATCATCATCAAATGTCTATCTCATTGAACATCTGAAATTGTCATTTTTTTTCTTATTAAATCTATTATTTAATCTCCATGAAATTTATGACTAATGAATTGCTAAATTGTCTAGAACTGGTCACTTTATCTTTTCTGTCATTCTATTTATAATTGAACTAGCCTTCCAAATACTCTAGCTCCAATCTAATCATCAATCTCTTGTTGGGGAAAACGGTTTTAATGATAGTATTTACAATTTGTTCTTATCAGCCATAATCATTGCTTAAAGGACATAAATTGGAAATTACATAATTTTTCTTATTGAAATTGTCAAATACATGTTCTAATTGCTCTATTGGGAGATAATGATTATAATGATAGTAATAATAATTTATTCTTATGGGTGCGCAGTAGATCTACCTCCCCGTGGTGCCCCTGGTAAACTTTTAGTGGCTAAAAGATCTACAACTTGGCATTATGTCTTCCTCCCTCACTTTGATACTCTTCGAAAGTCCTACAGTGGAATGCCGGTGAATTGTCTTTTTTTTTCGCGCAGAGCTTTTTGCTGACTCTGTGTGAGAAGGATATTGATGACTTTACTATTATGGAGGCTAATTTGACAACCGACTGCCTGCGAAACCATCTTTACAGACTCAAAATTGTTCCTTCCCCGATATGCACCTCTGGAGAGGCCATGGACTCCACGCATCTACTTCACTGTCCTGCTCTGAGCAAGACTTTTCTCGCCGAGCGATATTGGGAGGCAAGAGATTATGTTAGATTAATGAACTCTGTTTCAGCATGTTTTGTTGTAGTCTCTTTTTTTTTTTTTTTTTTTTTTGCTGTAATTGTTCATAATCTGCTATTGGACATAAAAAATAATTTATTCTTATTAGTCCTTGGTGCCAGCTGCTTATAGCATACAACTTGGAAATTGCATAATAATTTTTTTTCTTATTGAAATCATTCATCATCATCATCAAATAATTGATCTTATTGAGTGTTCTTTTTTTTTTACCTCATTGAATTTATTGTTTAGTTTTATTAAAATTTCTCACTCAAAAAATTTCTAAATTGTCAAGAACTGGTTACTTTTTCTGTCATTCTATCTATGGTTAAAATGGCTTTTCAAATACATGTCCTAATTGCAGTTGTTGATGATAATGTTTTTAATGACAGTAATAATAATTTATTCTTATTAGTCATTGTGATTCCAATTGGTTACAGCATGCAAATTGGAAATGGCATAATACAATTTTTTTTTTCTTATTGAAATCATTTATCATCATCAAATGTTAATCTCATTGAACATTTGAAATTTTGAATTTTTTTTCTCATTCCTTTTATTGTTTAAACTTATTGAAATTTATCACGTATGAATACTTAAATTATCTAATCTATCTTATCTATCGTTAAAATAGCTATTCAAATACATGCTCTAATTGCTGTTGATCATGATTAATGATTATAATGATAGTAATAAAAATGTATTCTTATTAACCATTGTGTTGCTGGTTGCTTATTGAATAATATAAATTAAAATAATAATAATATAAATGTTTTTCTTATTAAAACCATATATCATCATCAAATGTCCATTTCATTGAACATTTGAAATAGCGAATTTTTTTAATTGTATTTATGGCTTAATCTCATTGAAATTCAGCATGATTGAATACCTAAATTATCCATAACTGTTAATTTACCTTTCTTGCCTTTCTATCATTTAATTGGTTTTCAAAATAAATTTTGTTTTTTTATTGCTGTCGATATTAAGAACAGTAAGATATTAATAATGATATCAAGATTAGTATTAATGTAAGATATTTATTCATATTAACAATAGTATTAATGTTTATGATTGTTTCTTTTAAATCACAGTAAACATTGTTGGCAGCTGAATATAATATCCTATATTTTCCTGGCAAAAATTATTTAATCTCAATGATATTCATTCCGGAAATACAGAGATCTGAATTGTATAGATCTGGTGCCTACACATTTTTTGTCATGTCATCTATCATTAAATTGACACTCCAAATCCATGTTTTATAAAATCTATAAACTTTCGTAATAATACAGAAAATAATGCAACAAACCGATGTTTATTTTTAAATAACTAATGAATATATAAAAAAATCATTGCACTTTAAAATAATTGTAAGATTTATTTAAAACATTCACTTTTTATTAAGCGAAAATATTCAAGTCGTTCAGTAGCTAATGTTAGGTTACATAACTTTGAAGATTTTATGCCATGATAAGTTGGGTTAGTGGGCAAACAGAAAACAAGACCATCTATAATCAAATATCCCATTATTTTGAATCTCGCATAATAGTAAAATTATGATTATGAGCAATAAAAAGTATAGAGACTGCAAAACAAATCACTTTTATTACAGCTAAAGAATAACACCTTCTTTTTTATGTTTTACATAGATATTTTGCCGCATAGCAAAATAGCATGAGACAATATGGGTATGGAATAGCATGAGACCACACGGGTTCTTGGACTTGGTCTAGACATTGCTGTCTACCAAGTGGGATAAGAAGTAACAAGCACTATAATTCTTTTTTATAAATTAAGTATTAGATTTTATCTGTTAGTTGACTTAATGGGGCCTGATGGCCGAGTGGCTACCGGTACTCCAGCTTTCGGGTTCAAATCTATAAATCTATATCTATCTATCAAATCTATAAACTTTGGTAAAAATACAGAAAATAATACAACAAAACGATGTTTATTTTAAAATAATTAATGAATATATAAAAAAACATTGCACTTTAAAATAATTGTAAGATTTATTTAAAATATTCACTTTTTTTTTAAGCGAAAATATTTAAGTCGTTCGTAGCTAATGTTAGGGTTACATAACTTTGAAGATTTTATGCCATGATAAGTTGGGTTAGTGGGCAAAAAGAAAACAAGACCATCTATAATCAGATATCCCCTTCATTATTTTGAATCTCGCATAACAGTAAAATTATAATTACGAGCAATAAAAAGTATCGAGACTGCAAAACAAATCACTTTTATTATGGCTGGCGAAACGGCCACTGTCAAAATTAGTACCTGTCCGAATGCTCTGCATCAATTAGAAATCCTTGCCGTGAGGATCTAACATGGTTCTGTGATTGTCAACATTGATTCCCGAGTAACATAATCATAGTAATAAGTGATCGGCGTTTTCATCGTAATGGTAATAGCCTGGTGAAAGTTCTTTCGTTCGTCCTCCACCACAGAATATCTGTTTTGCAAAAACAAGGTCACGGAGAAATTATAGCTTGATTAGATTTGCGTAAAAAATAATTTATTGTAACACAAACACTCGTGACGTGCCTCGGGCTTGGGAAACTCTAATCTTGGAATAACATCTGGTTTACCATTGTTGTTGGTAATCGCGCTGATTATTATGAAGCGCAATCAAAATCATTTATTATTTACCACGAAAACATGCTTTCTTTAGCGATTAGTGAGCATCGCCTGACTCAATAGATTGAAAGTAATTTCGTAGCTAAAGAATAACACATTTCTTGATGTTTTACATAGATATTCTGCCGCGGAATAGCATGAGACCACACGGGTTCTTGGACTTAGTCTAGACATTGCTGTCTACCAAGTGGGATAAGAAGTAGCAAGCACTATAATTCTTTTTATAAATTAAGTATTAGATTTTATCTGTTAGTTGACTTAATGGGGCCTGATGGCCGAGTGGCTACCGGTACTCCAGCTTTCGGGTTCAAAACCCGGCGGTGACATGGATGTTTATAGTGGTTCGGAATTAATTTTAAGTCATAGGTCCCGGTCTCATATGACCGTAGAGCGTCACCGAGCCCAGTCAAACTTCTTCTCACCGACATCATTCCCAAACTGTAAAAGGGTAACTCAGCTCTAGGCACAGTTATGTGGTGTGGTGTAGTAGTAATTGTCTTAATGATTAGTTAGTTGCCTGTTATTGATCAGTCCACCTCCATTGCTCTTGAACGATTCTTAAGAAAGAAAATTAAAAAAAATATTAGTTTTAGATTATTTTTAATGTTTTTTTTTTTTTTTTTTTTTTTTTTTTGTAATTCAAAACACATGCTAGCATTTGACTGTTAGTATTATTGACGATTTTAAAAGGGTTGTGCTCTGTGTATATGCATCCGGCCTCATGGAAAATTGGCTAGCGCTCTGGTCCTTGGTGCTTCAGGTTCGAGTCCTGACGGTGGCATGGACGGTTGTTAGTGGGTCGGAATCCATGGTAAACTGTAGGCCCCGGTTTAATTAGCCCAAACTGTGCACAAAATGACCGTAGAGCGACAAACCAAACTAATCTGTACACACATTGCCCACTACGGAAGAAAGCAATTTTCTGGGAACCTCCAAATCTTCTTACAATAACCAAAAGTGCAAGTGCAACTAGGTACCTCCTATAAGGTCAGATTCTCTTCTGAGAATCTTCTTACATTTAGGGTACTAAATTCACTGTTCACAATGTGAAACTATACATCTCAAGATCAAGATTGATTATATAATACGTCAAAATGGATAAAATACGTCTTCAAAATGATTGTAAAGTGTCATAGGAGCTTTATTTAAGCTACAGAAGTCTATTTTGTTTATAATTATTACTATAATGTTTTAATAAATTAAGTGTTAGATTTTATCTGTTAGATGTCTTTGATCAATACGCCTCTATTTCTCTTGGACTATTCCTAAGAAAGAGAAATTTAAAAAAAAAAAAAGAAAAGATTATATTTAAGATTATTTTTAATGTCTTTTTTTCTGTGATGCAAAAGATACATGTAAGCATTTGACTGTTAGTATTGTTGACAACTTTACAAAGGTTGTGTTCTTTGTATCCACATTGCCTCCTACTGTAGAAAACATTTTTCTGAGAACCTCAGAATCTTCTTACGGTATCTAAAAGTGCAAGTGCAATTAGCTACCTCCTGTAAGGTCAAATTCTCTTCTGAGAATGTTCTTGCACTTAGGCTACTACTGAATTCGCTGTTAGCTCAATGCGAGTTATATGTGCAATTATATATCTCAAGATCAAAACTTATATAATATGTCAAAATGGATAAAATATGTCTTCAAAAAGGTTGTACCATATAGTATCTGTAACTAATAAATATGTATATGATTGTATTGTATATTTAAAGGGATATTTAAATTAATCAAATAGTTATGAAAACGTGGATTAATTCATAAAAAATTTCATTATCTATTATCAAACGCCAAATAAATTGGGTGAATCTTCAAACTATAACATGGTTAATGGCTATCTTTAGATGATTTCTTTAAAAATGATGAATAATAATTACAGGGCATTCATACTTAATCCCTTGATAATTAAGTATAAATGCCCCATAATTATTGTTCTTGGGGTAAATTAATTCTTACATTTGGATAAGTCGTGAGAGTGAATACAGAAAAGTCTTTGATTTTCAAAATCAGAAAGATCTGTTTTGGAATATATATCAATTCATTGACAGGAAAAGAGTATAAGGATTGCTGAAATGATCAAGGCAAATAAAATTGGATTATTTCCATATATTATAGTAGCTAATAAAGACAAAATACCCATGTAGAACTATAACAGAACAAAAATTGACAAATTATCAATATTCACTCTTTTCTCTATTATACAGATAAGCTATGATTTAATTAAAAATGAATTCTCAACAATCGCAATACTCCTCTAAACATATTTCCTTATACATAGCACAGACCCTGAAGACACTCCTAAAGGGGGATAGTTTTGACTTTGATTTGTCGCTCTACGGTCATTTATTTAACACACTTTAAGCTAATTAGACAGGGACCTAAAGTTTAACATGGATTCCGAACCTGAAGCACCACAGGCCAGTGTGATTGCCAATTGGACATCATCAGCCAGCTAAACAGTGATAACATAGTTCCACATATTACCATGTATATACTATAATAAAACTCATAAGCTAATGGTCTTAAAACTATTTATCATACCATAAAGAGAGCGACCTGATGGCCAATTAGCTAGCGCTCTGGTACCACAGACTTCAGATTCAAATCTTGGCGATGGCATTGATGTTTGTGAGGGGCTCGGAAACCGCGTTAAACTGTAGGTCCCGGTAAAATCTAAATCTAATTAGCCTAAAATGTGCAAAAAAAAAAAAATTACAGTAGGGAGACAAGCCAAACCATGTCATCAATATATACCGTCGTATAAATTCACCCTCTTTAGATTATCCCATGATGCTTTGAATCTTCATTGAATGAAGGTCGATATCCTTTGCCATCCTTTTCTTGCATTGCTGCCGTTACGCCGCTATCGGGATTACTTTACTGAAATAATTATGTAATCCTTTTCAAAACAAAACAATTATGTACAGAGTTAAATGGGAATACAGTTCTGTCGTGATAGTAAATACAGAACACTTTGATTTTCAAAATCAAAAAGATCTATTCTGGAATATATATATCAAGCCATTGACAGGAAAAGAGTTTAAGGGCATGTATTTATTAATGATAATTTTATTGCTTAAATATTCAAGACAAATAAAATTGGATTATATCCATATATTATAGTAGCTAATAGAGACAAAATAATAGCCCTGTCATGTAAAATTATAAGAGAACAATCAGCATACAAATTACTTATAGCAGTATTCACTCTTTTCCCATTATACAGATTAGTTGTCATTTAATTCAAAAAATTGCCTTATCAACAATTTTAATGCCCGTCTAAAAATATTACCTTATACATAACACAGACCCTGAAGGCACTCATAAAGGGTGATAGTTTGGCTTTGGTTTGTCGCTCTATAGTCATTATTTGCACACTTTAGGATAATTAGACCGGGACCTGCAGTTTAACGTGGATTCCAAATTACCATCTATATACAATAGTACATGGTAATATAAACTAATGATCTTAAAACTATTTATCATATGATCAAGAGAGCGGCCTGTGGGCCAATCGCTTTGGCGTTTGGTACGACATGCTTCATGTTCACATTCTGGCGGTAGCATTGATGCTTTTAGTGGTTCGAAATCACTGGAGGTCCCAGTCTAATTAGCCTAAAGCATGCAAAAAGACGACCGTAGGCAACATACCAAACCATACTATCAAAATATACCATTATATAAGCTCACTAACTTCAGATTATCCCATGATTGTTTGGTTGCTCTACGGTCATTTTTTTGCACACTTTAGGTTAATTAAACCAAGACCTACTGTTTAACGGGGATTCCGAACCACTAACAAACCTCCATGACACCCCAGGATTAGAACCTGCAGCCCGTGGTACTAAAGCCCAGAAAGCTAGAAAATTAGCCATCAAACCGTTGAAGGATGATAACATATTTTCACCATGTATATACTACAGTAAAAAATCATAAGCAAATGATTTTAAACTATATATCATACCAGCATGAAAACGACCTGGTGGCTAATTGGCTAGCGCTTTGACACTACAGGATTCAGGTTCGAACCCTAGCAGGGGCATGGATGTGTGAGTGGTTCGGAATCCACGTTAAACGGAAGGTCTGGTTTAATTAGCCTAAAGTGTGCAAAAATTGACCGTAGAGCAACCAACAAATCCAAATCATGAATATATTTTTTTTGTTCTAATGCAGCTGGCAAACACTTAGACAATTGTCTTCTTTGCCTTAAGGCAATCACTGCACCGACGTTACTCACTTACCACTACCCAGGAGGTGCGTATAGCTTGAAGATATGCTGCGGACGCGGAGTAACACTGCCCCCGCAACGCTCATATTAGACCGGGACCTATTATTTAAAGTGGATTCCGAACCACTACAAACATCCATGGCACCGCCGAGACTCGAACCCGAAACCTGTGGTACGGAGCACCAGAGCGCTAGCCACTCAGTCTTTCATTCCCCATACCATGAAGATATACTATCATATAAATTCACAATCTTTAGATTTTCCCATGAATCTCCACTGAACGAAGGTCGATATCCTCCACCACCATTTTCTTCCATTGCCGCTCGTGTGACGCAATCAGGATTATTTCACTGAAACAATTATGTAATTCTTTTTAGAACGAAACATTTACAACAACAACAAAAAAAAAAAAAAAAAGTGGTTTGGTAGAAAGTAATTATGGGAATATTTTCAAAGAAGACACCGTCTAATGTGGACAAAAATAAAAGCTGATTTTTTTTCCCTCAAATTCA
This sequence comes from Caerostris extrusa, assembly GCA_021605095.1. Classification (NCBI taxonomy): domain Eukaryota; kingdom Metazoa; phylum Arthropoda; class Arachnida; order Araneae; family Araneidae; genus Caerostris; species Caerostris extrusa. Next base: position 50,773 of record BPLR01002140.1, read on the forward strand.
GAAGCATCTTCAACAAAAAAACTACTAACTTCTTTACGCGCATTTAAGTACTGACAGGCAGAGTAATTTGATACAATAATCAACCCCGCCTCCCTCTTGCAAAAACTGCATGTTGCGATCTATTTCTGTTTTCGCGGGCATTTTTTTCCCTGTCTTATAGTTTTCTTGAAAAGTCGACGCCGCCATGTCGGTTCGCCTCGTCTAATTGAGATTCTTCTTCGAATTGTCTTTTCTTCGTATGAATCGTCGACGCATCCAGTCCTGTACTAAGCGATGATACGACGGTCAACGAATTCAAAGGGTGAAGGTTTCGAACTGTGAAATTGCTTCCACATTTTTTGTAACTTAAAAAAAAAAAAAACATCACCTTTTTTTAAATTATCTTTAGACTATCGAAAGCTTCTGGATAATGGTTCTTAATACTTTGCTATCCATTTTTTTATACAAAATTAAAATTAATTGTTAGGTTGCAATATTCAAGAAATAAACTTTTATATATTTTTTAAAAGTTAATTAGTTGCTGGAGAGTTTTCATTCCCCTAATTTCCAGTTTGGTTTCGTTTGGTTAGACGCTCTACGGCCATCTTGTGCACAAGAGGGTTAAACAGACCTAGAGTTTAAAGTGGATTCCGAATCACTACAACTATCCATGGCACCGCGGGACTCCTTATTTTTTATCCTTTATCATGACTCGTTGATTAACACGGCTTCATGGATTTGGTATAGATGTTGCTGTCATCCAAATAGTATGATAAACAACAACAGAAACGAGATTAACGACTTAATTACAATTGTCTCACACCGACAGTCATACTACTGTGCCCAAAAAGTAATACCAATTTTTATTTTTTTCAAAAACTCTTTATTTATTCTTCCAAATTTATGTCATCTCTTCCAAAGTAATCGCTTCCGGACACAATGCTCTTATGCCAACTTTTTTTTTCAATCCTCAATGCATGCTAAAAGTCATCGGCAGGGATGGCCTACAAAGAGCGCGCCGATTCAAGGTGAATCTTCTTCAATCGACTCAAAACGGTATCTACGGAGTGGTCTTTTGAGTTTAAGGAATACCAGAAGGTGCTAAATCAGGTGAATACATTGGTTGTGGAACGATATGGGTTTCATTTTGGTCGAAAAAGTCCCGAACAATCAAGGCAGTGTCGCATTATCGTGATGCAAAAACCAAGAGTTGTCTTTCCATAAATGTGACCTCTTTTGCAAATAGTTTTTACGCAAACGACGCATAACACTCAAATAATATTCCTTGTTGACAGTTTGATCGCGCGGAAGGAATTCATAATGCACCACACCACGGTAATCGGCGAAAACAATCTACCTGACCTTGATTTTTGAGCGACTTTGGCGAAATCTTTTCGGTCTTGCATCACCTTTACGATATTCGCTCGATTGATCTGTTGTTGCCGTGTCGTAAGCATAAATCCAAGTTTCATCTCCAGTTATGATGCATTTCAATTTGTCCTGATAGTCAGAAAGCATCGTTTCCCACACTTCAATGCAACGATGTTTTTCCAGAAAAATTCAGTGTTTTCGGTACCAGTACTGATTTGACGCGTTTGATGCCCAAAACAACTTTTACAATGGAATTGACCGATCCTTTTGAAATTGAAATTTCAAAAGCAAGGTTTCTAATTGTAAATCGACCGTTTGCAAGCACCAAATCTTTAATTTTTGGGTGTTAGATTCGTCGGTTGACGTTGAGGATCGACCAGAGGGCTCTTCGTCTTCAATGCGTTCTCTACCTTCTTTGAACTCTTTATACCACTTCTAAACATTTCTTCCCCATATAGGAATGCTCACCGAATGCTTCCTGCTACATTCTATAAGTTTCCGCAAACAAAATTGAATGCAAGTTCTTTGCTCAATTAATTCAGGCATTTCAAAAATCGCCGGAATCACTTTTAGCGTCTCACAAAGCCAAGCGTACCTCAAACACTAAAGCATATTTGGCGTCAAATTTCACACAGATGCCAAGGACAGAGCCAGTAACCTAAAAAGAAAAAAAAAAAAAATGAAATTCCATAAGCCCCGGGAATTTTAAATTGAAAATTGGTTTTACTTTTTGAGCCCAGTAGTGATGGGTATGTTCAGATTGTTTCTCCCATACGACTCGCCAAAGATTTTCTCTTCTCACCCCTTCATTGGGTTTTATGACATATATGTATATGTGAAACTCGATGTTTGCCGATGTACAGCAAAAACAAACGTGGATGTAATTTCTGATGAACAAGAAGAAAGATTACATGATGTAATTTAAATGGAAAAGCGATACAGCGGAAAATGAAATGAGCAGGATGGATGGCTGTTTGTGGTGGCAGAATAAGATGCCCACCGACGTACAGAAAAAAGTGAATACATTTTTTTTTGTGGGTGTATTTTCTGATGAACAAGGAGAAAAAAAAATAGTAATTGAGTATATGATATAAATGTTACTGTCAATCAAGTGGGATAAGAAAACACAACAACGGAAAATAGAAGACTTAATTGATTATCTCACTTCACTTAATTGATTATCTCACTTCACTTAATTGATTATCTACTACATCAGGGGTCTCCAAACTTTCCAGCCTTAGGACCATACTGTTTACTCCAGTAAGTACCAAGGGCCAAAACTGTTTTAATTTTTCTGCCATTATTTATAATTTCTAGACTAGTCCGTTCCTGGGGGATTTGCAGGATAAAAATCATATGTTTGATTCAGGATATATACATTCCAAACATCGATATACATACATATGTGATACTCTTTGTCCCAACATAACTACCGAGGGTAACCGCAGGATGTTCATTAGTTTATAATGTTAGTGGGATTCATTTCAATTACTTGTTATGCTTAAGTTAAATTTTCCGCGCAATATGCTTGTCATTAAGCTTTTTACCTAGCAGGTCAATAAAACCGAGTTATTATCATTCTGTATTTTTTTTTTATCCAACTTATTACAGCAACAATAAGCTCATTCGCTGTCACGGGCCGGATTTGGCCCGCGGGCCGTAGTTTGAGTCCCTGTACTGCATGATGGGAATGTTCCGGGTTTTCTCCCATTCGAATCTCTAAAGTCTTTCTCTCCTCACCCTTTAGTGGGTTTTATAGCATATATGTAAGTCAAACACGATGCTCACTGGATGGACGGTTTTTGGTATGGTAACGCGAAGCGTATCAGTGTACACCGAAAGGAAAAGTTTTGAGTGCAAATTTTATGTAAAAAACTATATTAACATATTGTTCTGATTGTTTATAATAAAAAATACAAAATTACGAATTATCTTATTATATTTATCAAATATATATTATTTGTCCTTATATTTGTCAAAAAAATACTGGCCTCAATGACCGAGTACCTAGCGCTCAGGCGCTCGGTACCACAGGCTTCGGGTTCGAGTACCAGCGGTGCCATGAATGTTTGTATGTAGTTGTTCGGAATCCACTTTAAACCGTCGGTCCCGGTATAACATGATCGTAGAGCGTTGCGGTGGTATTGTTACCGTAGTTTATCTTCAAGTTACAGGCATCTCCTGGATAGTGCTAAATGAGTAACGTCGGTGCAGCGCTTACCTTAAGACATCGAAGACAACTGTCTAAGTGTTTGCCAGCTGCATTAGAACCAAAAAAATATCTGCCAAAATGAAATTTCTATATATTTATTTTATCTGTTAAAATATATATATATATAATGTATGTGTGTGTGTTTATTAAATCTGTCAAAATTAAATAAAATATATAACATAACAGGGTTTTATATCTCTAAGCAAATGTTAGTTCAAGCAATTATCATAGATAAGAATTGTTTATAACAAAAACAAAATTACGAATTATCTTTATTATATTTATCAAATGAAACAAAAGCTAAATATCCATGCAATTAGCAGTTCAAACAACTATCATTACAACATTAAAAAGGAAAAGCAGCTATAATCTTCATATTTAAATTATGTTTCCTTTATAAAGGAAAAAATAAAAACCAAAGTAGGATATGGTGATTTATGAGGCTAAATAATAAGTGCACTATTATGGACATCCGATGCGTTGCAAGCAATCTTAATTTCATGGGTGTTTCCCTTTGATACGAGGCTTAGTCATCTGTAATTCTTTTAATAGAACGAAACTATTTTTTTTTTGATCAGGCCACTTTTGCTGATGTGATTAACTCATATCGAAAATAAAAACTAAATTATGAGGAAGTAGCTTTTAGTGTAGGTGTATAGAGCTAGAAAAACATTATAAGGATGTATATAATTATAAGATGTTATAAATACTTACGACGACTTTTCCCATTAGAAAAAGTCTTTACGAATAATGTTGAAATACTTAATCTAAAAATGCAATTTAATTATAAAAGTAAGGTTTTCAGCGATTTAAAAAAATAATTAATAAAAAAAATTGTTTCATGTTTTTTATTTATACACTATATAAAAAAAATTTAAAAAAAAAAAAAAAAAAAAATAATTGAACGTCTAAATGTTATATTTTCTATGTTTTAGGAAATGAAAACATAAAAATATTTTATTATATATAAAGACAAAAGACGACTAACCAAAAAAAAAAAAAAAAAAAGGCAATTACAAGGTCGTTAACAAGGCCGTCTGCCTGCTGCCAGATTTCTGGACAGGAGATGTTTTCTTTTTACAAGGTAAGGTTATCATCCTTGCTCTCAACGCTCTAAAGTGGATTTCGAACCTGAAACTTGTGACACCGAGCGCCGGAGCGCCAGTTACTCAGCCATCAGGACACATGCTTTAAATTAGGCGGTATAAAACAATAAAATGTTCAATGATTCTTGAAGGACAATCATTGTATATTAGTGAATGCAAAACTGATGGGCAAGTGTAGCGTATGCTACACTTGGAACGAAAGCGCAAGAAAGTTCAGGTTTCAAATTCACTACCGATGTCCATTGTATTCTCTGCTTTCCGAAGCCAGGAGATTATGACAGTAACACGTGGGCTGAAAAGCATTTTAGTGAAGTTATAGCATTTTTAGTGTTCATCACGTGCAGTCCACTCGGCTGGCAAGTCGATTGGACTCCGGTGTGATATGATGGAGCCATGTTTCATCCATTGTCACATATCGACGCAAAGATTCGGGTTTATTACGATTGAACAGCTCCAAACACTGCTTAGAATCATCCATTCGTCGTTGTTTTTGGCCGATTGTGAGCTCGAGCGGCACCCGCTTTGAACAGAGCTTTCGCATATCCAAATATTCATTCACGATATGTCCAACACGTTCCTTTGATATCTTTAGGGTCTCAGCTATCTCAATCAACTTCACTTTTTACGGTTATCAGAAATTATTTTGGGGACTTTTTGATGTTTTCGTCGGTAGCAGCCTTTTTGGGGAGTCCACTGCGTGCATCGTCCTCGGTGCTCATTTCGCCTCGTTTAAATTTAGCAAAGCCCTTATCTACTGCTGATTTTCCTGGTGGAAAGTCCTAATAATGTTTATCAAGCCAATCCTTGTCTTCAATAGTATTTTTTCGCCAAAAAGCATTGCTTTAATTAACACACGAAATTCCTTTTATCCCTTTTTTCAAACTGACAAAAGTTGCTTCACTAAAAATGCTATAAGTCACAAACTAATAGTGCAACAGCTGTCAAATTTATACACGTGTCTTTTGACCACCTCAGCCCACCTATTATGTGTAAGGCATCTCGTATCGAACACTAGGCCGACATGCCCGTCTGAATGTGTGAAACCCAACATGCAAGTGTGAGATAGTAGGTTAACTTTTACTGGAAGGCATTATCCGTTAGTGAACTATTCTTTACCATGAAGGTTAGTGGATTAATAGCCCACTAACTTAACGTATTGAGACTACCACTAATGTACAACAGCAAAATAAATACAAATGAATATCATGAAAATCATTTTGTAAATGTTTCATTGTAATACATTAAGAAATTGAGCTGAAGACCAATTTCTATCTGCAATGTACAAATGAAATTATCTCAATAACTTAGTTTTTTGTTTATCGCTCTACAGTCATTTTGTGCCCACTTTAGGCCAATTAGGCCGGGACGACGGTTTAACAGGGATTCCGAACCACTCACAAACATTTATGTTACCGCCAGGATTCGTAGGAACCGTACAGGATTCGTACCAAAAGCCTGTGGTATCAAAGGCCAGAATGCCAGCCAATTAGTCACAAGGTCATCTCAATAACTTAAGTAAATTACCGATTTATAAATTGAAAACAAACCCTAATAAGTAAATTCATAAAACCAATACATCCATAGTTAGTGAAATACATTTATATGTTTTTCAAATCTGAGAACATCTTGTGGTTTTAAAAATGAGGTAGTTTGTTCGAAAACCAACATCTAACCTGAACATTTCGAGCCTATGCGAAGGATGGCAATGATAAATCTATAATCTGGAAAGTCCATTCGTCGGGCTTTGAAAATAGGTGTCAGCATGTGATCTATTCAGATAACAACCCTAATTGATGTGGCAAATGTGAATATAGTTCAGTCACATCAAATGAAGGTTCTAGTTCTTGTGTTACGGATGGACACGTTAAATTCAACATATCTGGACAGCATTTGTTCCCAGTTGATAAATATGGTATAGTTCCAAAGTTGCAAAGTTTTCTGAAATTCTAAAGTTATGGTATATATCTAAAGTTGCAATCTTTTCTGCAGTTATGTTGTATTTCTAAAGTTGAAAAGTTTTCTGAGGTTCCAAAAGTTATGGTATATTTCTCAAATTCTAAAATTATGTTATATTTCTAAAGTTCTAAAATTATGGCGTATTTCTAAAGTTGAAAAGTTTTCTAAAGTCCACCTCAACAGACGAAACTCAGGTCCAAAAATTTATGGATTTGGTGCTTGCAAACCGTCGATTTACAATTACAGACCTTGCTACTGATGTTGGAATCGTTCAAAAGGATCAGTTCAGATTGTTCAAAAAGGATCGGTCAATTGATCAATCGGCCATCCCTACCGATGACTTTTTAGCATGCATAGAGGAGCCATTTTGGACCTCAAACACGCCAACTCTCGATCAATAGTGAAAACATTGAAGCGCCAGCTCACACAACATTGATTCTTCGTGATTTTTTCGCCAAAAAAATGAAACCCATATCGTTCCACCACCATCGTGCGACTTCTGGCTATTCCCTAAACTCAAAAGACCACTCCGGGGACACCGTTTTGAGTCGATTGAAGAGATTCAATGTGAATCGCGCGCTTTGAAGACCATCCCTGCCGATGACTTTTTAGCATGCATTGAGGATTGGAAAAAGTTGGCATAAGGACATTGTGTCCTGAGGAAATTACTGTGAAGGCGATTAATTAAATTTGGAAGAATAAATAAAAAGTTTTTGAAAAAAAATTGGTTTTAATTTTTGGGCACAGTAGTAGGGACTTAAAACTAATGATAAAAACTGTTAATTAAATACCCTATCATGAATGGTGATACTCTTTTAAGTAAATAAATTGTATTATGTTCAATTCAAAAGAATAAATGACCTGCATTTTATTTACAATCCAACCGAACACACCCATGACTCGCACATTAATGTAAAAAAAAAGAAGGTTGATATCTCATTTCTATTACTTCCAGGTCACACCCTTTACAATTAAGCAGATTGAGAATACTTGATTGAGAAGAGCAATTACTGAAGAATACCCATCCCAACATAATGACGTCAGTGATCTATAAAACGTTATTCTATACGACTATCGAAAAAATACCCAGAAGAAATATTATCACTCAATTATTAGCCATTATCGTTAAAGACGTAGGCGCATTATAGTTATTTAACGTCACTGTTATTTTGATAAATAGGTTGAGGGTTTTTTTTTTGCCCGCATAGATCAGACGCAGCGAAAGGAAGTTGGTGATCACAATTTCGATCCTTCCAAATTGGACGGCGTGTTTAAATAATGGATGCCCATTTTTAATCAAATATCTCCATTGCTTTTCCTTATCTGAATTTTGTAAATGAATTTCATATGCAGATTACAATTATTGTCAATTGACTATTACAATTAATAGTCAAGTTATTGAGTCTATTTAATTTAAAGTCATTTTCCAATAATGGGTCTTTTCACCCTTCTGAGCTTCTAAAGTTTTCTGAGGTTCTAAAGTTATGGTATATTTCTAAAGTTGGAATGTTTTCTGAAGTTATGGTATATTTCTAAAGTTGCACAGTTTTTTTTTAAATTAGTGTATTTCTAAGGCTGCAAAGTTTTCTAAAGATATGGTACATTTCTAAAGTTGCAAAAAGTTTTCGAAAGTTATCGTATATTTCTAAAGTTGCAAAGAGTTCTAAATTTATGGCATATTTCTAAAAATTCTTTTACGTTAAAGTGAACAGTTTTCTAAATTTATGGTACATTTTTAAAGTTTTACAGTTTTCTGAAATTATGGTATATTTCTAAAGTTCCACAGTTTTCTAAAGTTATGGTATTAAACTTTCCTAAAGTTACGGTATATTTCTAAACTTTCCTAAAGTTACGGTATATTTCTAAACTTTCCTAAATTTATATTTCTAAACTTTCCAAAGTTATGGTATATTTCTAAACTTTTAAAGTTATGGTATATTTCTAAACTTTCCTAAAGTTATGGTATATTTCTAAAATTTCCTAAATTTATGGTATTAAAATTTCCTGGTATATTTCTAAAGTTGCACAGTTTTCTAAGGTTATGGTATATTTCTGAAGTGGCGAGAACTGAAATCAGAATTTGAAAAACACTAACAACATATGACAACCTTTTTCTGTTATAGCAAATTTCAATGAATATGTTAATACAAAGTCTTTATTAATATGTGGAGTGTTGAGGCTAAACACTCATAATAAAAACTGTTAATTAAATACCCTGTTATGAATGATGATACTCTTTAAGTAAATAAATTGTATTATGTTCAATTCAAAAGAATAAATGACCTGCATTTTATTTACAATCCAACCGACCACACCCATGACTCGCACATTAATGTAAAAAAAGGTTGATATCTCATTTCTATTACTTCCAAGTCACACCCTTCACAATTAAACAGATTGAGAATACTTGATTGAGAAGAGCAATTACTGAAGAATACCCATCCCAACATAATGACGTCAGTGATCTATAATACGTTATTCTATACGACTAGCGAAAAAATATCCAGAAGAAATATTATCACTCAATTATTAGCCATTATCGTTAAAGACGTAGGCGCATTATAGTTATTTAACGTCACTGTTATTTTGATAAATAGGTTGAGGTTTTTTTTTTTTTTTTGCCCGCATAGATCAAAACGCAGCGAAAGGAAGTTGGTCATAACAATTTCGATCCTTACAAATTGAACGGCTTTTTGCGGAGTGTTTAAATAATGGATGCCCATCTTTAATAAAATATCTCCTTTGTTTTTCCTTATCTGAATTTTATAAATGAATTTCATATGCAGATTCATCGATTAAAATTAATAGTCAAATTATTGAGTTTAATTGATTTAATGTCATTTTCCAATAATGGGTCTTTTAACCCTGTTGTTTATTATTACTGCGGTAAATATATAGCAAATTCAATATTACTCGAGGTGAACAACCAGAGGACGATGGCTTCTACTACTACACTCTATCCCTTTTTTACCAACATATAATTTTAAAAATTTTATTAGATGGGCTCATTGCTTTTACTTTCAGTGTAATGCAAAGTACCGTTACCACACTAATAATGTATTCATATATGTTTCTTCATCCGACATTTATCCTCTGTACCTCATTTGCATGAAATCATTCTATGGCACATTTTCTGGGAACCACAGAGGACAATGGGATCTGTGGTTATATGAACTCTTTCTTCAGTGGCAAAAAATGTTGTTTTGTTTGTTTGTTTGTTTGTTTTTTATCCCACTTGCAGCAACATCTAGACCTAGTCCAAGAAACCGTGAAGTCTGACAGAAGGAAGGAAAGGAGGGCAGATTCTTTAGTGATGGAGCATCCGGTGACAGAAGTCTGACTTGGCTCCGTGACGCTGAAGAAGGAGGGCAGTGCCTACTTTGAATTTTTGTATCGTACGGCAGAAAACACGGAAAGACTCCCACCAGGTAGTCCGCCTAACGAAGCAAGATGTGGAAAATCCTAAACGCCGTTTTTTTTTTAAACAAGGTCTTAATAATATTGAATTATATCAAACATGTATAAATATCTAAGTATCTAATCCTCGGTGTCTTGCAGTGGGACACGGACACCCCCATGAGTAATCCGCTAATGGCTTGAAGCGGGCAGCATCTCTTTTGTAATGGAGTGCCCGTAGGTGGAAGTCTGACTTGGCTCCCTGTCACTGATGAAGGTGAGCAGTGGTTTCCGGGAGGACTTTAGGGGAACAACCTCGAATTTGTGTATCGTATAACTGAAAACCAGGAAAACTCCCAGCAGGTAGTCCGACTCCCGAGGCAAGAGGCTGAACATCACAAACGTCATCGAATATTCTCGTTTTTTTAAAACAATGCCGCCAGCGGATGGAACCTCCACCCTAATGCTTACAAGCTGCGTGCATTGTCACTTAGCCACAAAATTCAAATGTCATAGATTTATTGTTTTAATGAGTATGCCTATTTCAATCGTTTTGAAAGTAACAAAATAAACCCTTTTGATTAGGATAGATAATTCACTCATATTGATAAGCGTGACATCGGAATGATTCACATCCTACACCCTCACATCTTTCATTGTAATTGCAGTACTTTCTAACCTACGGATAAACTGTTCCGATCTCTGGCATAGATACAGAAAATTTCGGATCGTTGTTGCTTGTTGGTTTCGAAGCAAGTTTTCCTTAATTTGAAGTTTCTTAAGCTTTACAACAACCATTTTCTTCTAATTATTATCTATTAGAAACTGATGTCCATATGTACCCCACTCGTGGCTCAGTGGCTGAGTGGCAAGGCGCACCACTGGTGAGCATTAGGGCTGAGGGTCGATCTGCTGGCGGCTTTGTTGTAGACACTGTTTCCAAATACTAGGAGACTCGATGACGTTTGTGATTGTTCAGCCTCTTGCCTCGAGAGTCGGTCTAATATGTGGGAGTTTTCTGGGTTGAAGATGGAATTTTTGCGAAATTAAACACAAAACACGCTCAAACATAACGGACGCTAACCTGTAATACCCATTACGATGTGCTAATACCCAAATTGAAATCGATTTGCAAAAGTTAAGTGAAAGTGAGGATAAACAATTATCGCTCCAGTAAAATAAATATGTTTAATGATTTCATTTTTTTTTATTTCATTTATATTTAATTTTTATTTATATAATTATTTATCTTCACTTTCACTTGCGTTTAATAGTGTTATTAAGAGAGTTTTGCATACAGTATTTTGGACGTCCGTTAGCTTTTTTCTCCATAGCGCGCATGCTCATAGGAAATTGCGCATGCGTATCTGTAATAATGTTTCCTATGAGCATGCGCGCTAGGGAGAAAAAGTTAACGGACGTCCAAAATACGGTATGCAAAAACTTTCTATTATTTAATTATCTATGTCCGCATATAAGAATAATAGTAAACAGAAAAGTAATAACTCATTATGTTTCAGTTTTTCACACCAAAAAATGTCTATAGTGGGTCTAGATCTAATATGGGGATATATACACTGGTGTGCAAAACTTAAGCAACAGGTGGGTTTTTTTGCCATAACTCCACGAGAAATCATCTGAGAGACATGACATTCAGAAATGAGGGAGAGTATTATGTACGTAAAGGATGACGGAAGCATCGCCGCTGAAAAAGGAATACAATGCATACGGTTTGGAATCAAACAAAAACAAGCTTTATTGAACGCATAGTATCGTGATTTATGATTGTCTATCCAAGAGGAAGAACAACAAGCAGATGTTCCTTAATATGGGATATGCCCTCCCCCTCACTGCAATGGGTGCTTTGCGCCGTCTCCGCATACTCAGAACCAGCTGGTGCAACATTTCTTGCGGTAGGAGTGCCCATTCCTCAATTAGCATCTGTTTGAGTTGTTGGGCGTTCTCCGGAGGATGTAAGCGTGCTGCAATGCGTCTCCTCAAAGCATCCACACATGTTCGATGGGATTTAAATCTGGGGAGTACGCTGGCCAATCCATTCGAGTGACATCTTCACTTTCCAGTAGCTCCTCAACATAAGAGTTCAATGTGGCCGTGCATTGTCATCCATAAAAATGAAGTCTGGGCCAATGGCACCTCGGAACAGACGCACATGGGGGAAGGAATACCTCCTCACAAGAGCGATCCCCGGTTACAGACCCTCTGTCGAATACGCGGAGCTCAGTTCGCCCGTTCAGCAAAATGCCTCCCCAGACGAGAACTCCAGAACCATCATAACGGTGTCTTTCCTTAAGGTCATTCCCTACAGTTGTCTTCCTCGGGCGGCCACCATCAACCTTTCTAACAGCTGTACCTGTGGTTTGGACACTTTTGTTGAGTCCGAACTCTGCAGCTGCACTGGGGACAGTACGCCCTTCCTCCAGCTTTCCGATTATTCTTCCACGTGTGAAGTTGTCCAGGTGATTTCTTTTAGCCATATTTCACGAACTGACTCACTGGCACTTGCAGCGAATATGTTGAATTGCGTCTCCGTCTTTCCTTTTATTCTTTTGTTGAGCTGCGCGCGCCGACATCACGCGTTTTGAGTACGCTCACGTCGCCTCCGACGTTTCGTTTCTGATATTTGCATACGCATGACGTTTCTACTGACTTACGTGTTCATTGTACTGATCTCCAGGCCTATTTTCTGCAATTTCATGGCCATCTGCTAAGTTTTTACATTGTTGCTTAAGTTTTGCACACCAGTGTAATTTTATATGGAGGTCCGCGGAATTAGGATGCATTTCCAAAGTGGCCAGCAAGATCATTTGGGTACGCCACCCCTGGTGTCGCTGTCTACCAAGTGAAGTGGGATAAGAAACAACAATAAATACGTGGCGTTCTTTTGTTTTCACAAACCACAGACTATGGCTATTTGTGTGTGTAAATATCTCGCAATTACAATGAGATTGCCATGGATGTTTGTAATAGTTCGGAATCCACTATAAACCGTAGGTCCCGGTGTAATATGACCTTAGAGAGTTGAGCGTAAGGCTGACAACCCTACCCCGTAAAAAGTCAGCGTCACGGAGCCAAATCAGATTTCTACCTGCGGGTGCTCTAGTAAAACAGAACAATTCTCTTTTTCGCTCCTTCCATGAGACCCCGCGGATTCTTAAACTTGGTTTAGATTGGTTGCTGTTTACCAAATGGATAAGAAACAGAAAAAAAAAAAAAAAAAAACAACAACATATAATATATCACTATACTTAAAGTAAATCAAAATGCTGTTTGTTTAAGCGCGGCCTAATGGTCAATTGGCACTTTGGTACAGCGGACTTCAGGTTCGAATCCTGGCGGTGGCATGGATATTTGTTATAGGTTGGAATGCATGTTAAACTATAGGTCTTGGTCTAATTAGCCTAAAGTGTGCAAAAATGATCGTAAAGCGACAAACCAAACCTTTGTTTATGCTGTCGGATAGTTTTAAAATAAAAGCATTTACTTAAAGAATTTAATTTCAGTATTTTTTTGTTCTTTTTTTTAATGAAATAATTATAAGAATGCAAAATGTGAAGTTTAGAATATGGATACTTGATGAAAGGCATAGAAAGAAAAGTTATTATCGAATTTAGCTTATTATTTTGTATACTGTTTCATACCAGTTGTTTCATCAAGAAAGCACATCCTATGCATATCCCATGTTAAGTCCACGCCCAGCCATCAAAACAGACTTTCAAAACCCTTATCACTCTACATAAACACACTTCTTTCGTCAAGTATCCACAAATGCGTCTAAAAATAAACCCATCCCAGAGTCTATCTCCGAATTCTCGAGCCATCTTACCTCATAAACATGTCACTTCAAGTGGTCCACGGACGGAGATCTTCTGCCTTTGCGACAAAGGCTTCTTCTTCATGTGCGCTTTCCCTCTCTTCTTGCTTCTTCTTCTTAGTGAAATCAATTAAGGGTTGAAGCATCTCGGTGGTTAATCAGAATGTTTACGCCGTCTGCCGTGTCAATAGGTCACAGTTAAGACAAATTTATTTCGCCCGTTTTTCAAGTGCCAAAGGATTGAATTCTGTTATTGTAAAGAATATCTGATTTTCATGTTTTTAAAACGAAGAATAATAATATTCCTTTTTTTTTTTTTTTTTTTAATTTGCTAGCGTTTTATCATTTTTATTCCGATAGTAATTCAGCTTCAAAAAACATTTTTTTCTCTAATGCAGCTGGCAAACACTTACACAGTTGTCTTGGATGCCTTAAGACAAGCGCCGCACCGATGTTACTCAGTTAGCACTACCCAGGAGGTATGTGTAGCGTGAAGATAGGCTACGGACGCGGAATAACTATACCCCACAACGCTCTACGATCCTGTTAGACAGGGACTTAGGAAAGTGGATTCCGAACCACTACAATCATCCATAGCACCGCCGGAATTCGAACCCGAAACCCATGGTACCGAACGCCAGAGCGCTAGCCACTCGGCCATCAGCCAGCCAGTTAAAAAAAAATTCCAAAAACCGCAGTTAATAAATGACACTTGAACTCAAAAGGCTTTACAATTATTGTTGACAATTTTTGTTATTTTTCATTTTATAATTTTATTAAATAAATGCCATGAGGGACCACTATTTTACTTATTATCTCATGGGCATGAGACCACCGCTATGTTTCAACATTTTACAATGAAGGAGCTAGTGGCCGCTACGCGGTCAAGGATCTCCATAATAATCTACAATAAGAATAAAAATTATTTCTGACTTGAATAATCGAATCTTTCAGAATTTCTGTGTATTTTCGTAATTTTTTTTGTTTGTTTCCAATGGCAAGTTTATAGGACAACAGATATCATAAAAAATAATAATAAATACAAAGAACAAGATAAAAACAGATGACATCAGTTAATCCATCAACTTAAATCTGGCAATAAGATGCGACCTGGAGGCCAATTGGCTAAGCGCTCTGACCTTTGGTACCACAGGCTTCAAGTTCGAATGGCAGAACTGATGGCAGAACGGATGTTTGAAGAGGACCATGAGTGTATTTTCATAATATTTTTTTTGTTTCCAATGGAAAGTTTGCAGGACAATAGAATCTAGAAAGTTAAACTGTAGGTCCCGGGAATGATGTGGGTAGTCACTGACGACCAACAGGGCCCAAATTTTGGTCAACAGATATCACAAGACATCACAAGAAATAAAAAATACAAAGAACAAGAAAGAAACAAACGACATCCTTTAATCCATCAACTTAAATCTGGCAATTAATATGCGGCCTGGTGGCCAATTGGCTGGCGCTCTGGCCTATAGTACCACATGCTTCAGGTTCGAATCCTGGAGGTGGCATGGGTGATTGTTAGGGGTTCGGAATCCACTTTAAACTGTAGGTCCCGGTCTGTTTAGCCCAAAGTGTGCACAAAATGACCGTAGAGCGACAAACCAAACCAAATAAATTCGTAATAAAATAACGCTTCCATACAGAAACAGGAGGCAATGCAAAAACAGGAAGCAAGGTTAGACAGATGAACATATCAATTTAACATTATTGTTGCTGTATAACATAAGGTCTTGTGTCCTTCTTACCACGGGCAACTCATCGATGGGTAAAGAATGGAGGGCATTGACATCTTGGAAGAAGTTTAGAGGTAGCTGACTCTTGTTTACTCGTCGATTGAAGAGAATTTTGTTGTTTCTTATCCCACTTGGTAGACAGCAACATCTAGATCAATCCAAGATTTTGTTGTTGTTGTTGAACGCTGGCTATTGTGTTGTTATTTTTTAATTTAAACATACCAACTCACTGAAGGTGGGAAAGTGAAAAATTTTGCTTTGCAATAGGATGTGGCCTGATGTATAATTGGTTAGTGTTCTGGCCTTTGGTACCAAAAGCTTCATATTCCAATCCTGGCGATGGCATGGATGTTTGTGAGTGGTTCGAAATCCACGTTAAACAATAGATCCCGATCTAATTTTACTAAAGTGTACACAAAATAACAGTAGAGCGTCAAAACGAACCAAATCTAATAGGACTTTTATGGTCAAATGTATTACTTACATATCAATGCGCAATTGACATCTTGCCACTTCATTACTGGAAGTAGAGGCTACAATGAACACCAACAATTTAAACTCTATTGCGCACATTACCATTGGACCATGAATCAAGCATACCACACGTTAGACTTAAGTCGACATTTTTTTTGTTCTAATGCTGCTCGCAAACACTTAGACACTTGTCTTTGATGCCTTAAGGCAAGCGCTGCGCAGACGTTACTCACTTTGCATTACCCAGGGGGCGTGTGTCACTTGAAGATAAGCCCCAGACGCGGAGTAACATTGACCCCGCAATGCTCTACGATCATGTTACCTACTGTTTAAAGTGGATTCCGAACCACTACAACATCCATGGCACCGCCGGGACTCGAACCCGAAACCTGTGGTACCGAGCGCCAGAGCGCTAGCCACTCGGCCATTCAGGCCCCACTTAAGTCAACATAAGATTATAGATTTCTCAAGTAAAAGTTATTGAATCGATTTTTAACTATACAGATATTTAAATACATGTTTGCTAATTGCATCATTTTTGCTAATCTCTTTATTTGTTTCTTTTGGATGCTAGCAGAAGGTAGTAGCCTGTTTTAGGCTTCGGGAAATCAATGTATAAAACATGAGTTAGCAGAATGAAAAGACTAGAGTTCTTAATGAGAACACATGTCGCTTTTCGACGAATCTCCAACGGAAACAGACGAATTTCATGGAAATCTATTTTAAATCTTGTACAATTCATTAGTTAATAAATGAATTTGGTTTCCGTTGCACATCTGTAATGGTATTGGTTAACTAAGATTATTTTCCCCACGTTTAAACATAAAATCCCTAAAAAAGTAAAATGATAGTTAAGGAAAATTGCACATTTTTATTTGAGATTGATCCTAAGTAAGAAAATTTTATATTTTAAAATTTAATATTCATATATCTAGCGTTTTAATTCGAATTATTTTTTTTTTTTAATACTTTACAAACGAAATCGTAAAATTTTTGTCAATAAAATGTAATTAAAATTTTCAAATGTGTTTATGACAATGGTAAATAGTCGTTCAATGGTAAACTATTGATCAAATAATTCAAAAAAAAATTTTTACTTGCACTACTACAGATTTTTTTTTTTTCATTTAATTATATTGTTTTCAAACATTGAATACTTCAACCTGAGGTAATTCGCCACTAGAGCCACAAAGATATAGCGAACTCAGAGTTACTCAGGTTGAACACAGAGATAATTCCGCTTTGAATCTATTTGTGACGCCACAATTTTGTGTAATTATTCCCAAGGAGGAAATCTGAAGGTTTACACCTTTTTCTTTTCTTCGTCGTATCCAATTATAAGAGTTTCTGTCCTACGGATTTATCGTATCCATCCTTACACGGTTTATGAACAGAGAATTATTAGATCCAAATTCTGTTATCATAGCGGAAATACAATAAACCTTTCTAGTATTTCGCATATACGGAAGCAAAGGAAAAAAAGCTGAAATATACTGAAAGAGTTAAATGTACACAGAAATTTGTTAATACATTTATGTAATTCTAATTTTTTAAAAATTAATTGTGAAACAAAGAATTTGGTTACTTCTGTTAATTTTAACTCTGTAATTAAAATGTATCTTTAATGTAATTTTTAAGACTATGAATAACTATGTATAAAATTCTCGACTATCTATTAATTTATATCCACAAAAATATGCAAAGGATAAATAAAAAAATTCGGATCTGTTTTTATCACATTACCCCAACAATCAATCAAATATTATCATTATGATACTCATCCTACATAAAATAATGACAAATAATATTATCATTATGATACTCATCATACATAAAATAATATGTTTATACTTTTAGAAAAATTTATAAAAAAGACAATAATTAGTAACAGTTTTTAAATGTTTAGTTATAATTATTATCTTCTACAACTAATACAAGACATTTATTGGAGATTATAAGCCATATTCCGATAAAAAAAATCCTAAAACAGTATTTTTCTCGTCAATTTTCTTTTGATTTATTCTTTTTAAACAATTTTCAATTTAAAATTTTTATCTGCCTTCCAACATAATGCATATAAAAATATTGCGGGAAATTATTATTCTATCTTACAAAACTAAAAAAATAAGAATGGTTATTTAACGAAAGGACCGATTTCTAGCGTGTCTTTAACTTTAGTTATCTTCAACAAATTTTAAATACTCTAGAATTTAGCATACAATTATTCTATTA
>BPLR01002142.1:0-91966 GCA_021605095.1 Caerostris extrusa
GGCCGTGGACCTCCAGTTTTTTATCTTAATAACATTAAAATCAGAGTCTAAACAGTCGAAACTAAATATAGATATTTTTTTAATAAAGAAAATTCCATTTTTGTTTTAAAGTTTCATTAAAACATATTAATTTAAAAGAGTACTTCAAAAAGAAAGAACAAATTTCATCTTTTAAAAGTATATGAAAATATTACATGTTCTGCATTTATTTTAAGATACCTACAATTTTAATGATATTAATAAAAATTTAAATTTATACCACATGTACACAGTTCTGAGTTACTGCTATCATGAAAACAAAAAAAATTATGAATAATGTGTTTACATATTTAAAATATATCTTAAACATCACAAAATGTTTTTTTTTAATTTATTTAAATATATATCAATTTTCAAAAATATCTAACTTCTGCCTATTAAAAGGAAATTCTTGTAACAAATGAGATAAATGTTTAAAGACAATTACATTAATATAGCTCTGAAAGAAAATTGAAGTGTTTATAAAGTGTTCTCTATTCCTATAATTAAATGATGATATTCACTAATCTCATTAAAAAAGTTTAGCACAACAGGAAAGGACTTATTTAATGACTTTATATATTGATACACAGCATTTAACATGTATTGATTATGAAGGAAAAACTGAGAACTATGAAATCCACTTTTAAAACATTTCAATAATTTACATAAAATTCTACAATTAAAAACATTTATAGCAATTTCAAAACTCATTGAAATTTTTTCTTTACAACACTATTATGACAAAGTTTTCAAATTATTTATGTGCATATAATGATTCTTTTTGTAATATTTCGTCTACTATTTTTGAAAGTACAATAGTTTTTAAAGTTACAAGAGATTTAGATACACATTTATAAAAATCATTCTATTTACAAATAGTTTTAATGTTATTATTTAATTTTCGATTATATTGAGAATTGAAATAGTTTCGATAAGATAATTTAAAAATAATTTTAAGTTTCATTTAATAACAGATAATTATATAGAAATACATTATTTTGAAGTAAAAAGGAAGATAAATAAAATTCATGGATTGCAGCATTATGCATTAACACAAATTCTATGGTAATTTTGTTTGTAAATAAAAAAAAATTACTCATAATAAAAAATGGGTTATTCTCCTTAGTAACTTCAATTTAATTATTAATTTGTTTAGATGTATTTTATAAACATCAAATATTTGATGGACAGTACTTCATAAATATACTTTTAATATGAAATGTACTGCTCCTATGGATAAAACTACATTTTAAAGGTGGTGAGGAGACAGTAATATAAGAGAAAGAAACAATTTAACACAGTCAAAACTGATAAATAGAAATCTAACTCTATACATTTTAAGAAATAATAGAAAAAAAAGACTGACGAGGGAGGGGAGACACACACAGACACATATTTGTGACAGAAAAATTAATTGCAGAACTAAATTTTATCAACTCTCAGTGAAAGTACTGTTTATAAATAAGTACACTTACACTAGAGTAGAAAATTTAGTTTAAATAAAACAAAGGATCATTGATAGAAATGTATACACATATATAATATTTTCATACATTTTTTTTTTTAATTTTTCATTTTGTTATTGCATTTGATGAACATTTAAAAAAGCTTCACAGATATGTTTAATTTCATTTAAATGCATACACATACACACAAAATCACTACTACTGAGACAACCATAGAGAAATTAAAATGAAAATTAATAAAAACAAAAGTAAACAAACAATACTTAATATCATCCATTGATTAAGCTAATTGCAGAAATTATCTTTGAAAAATATTTATTTCACTATTGGTTCTGTTAAAATAAAAATGAATTCTGTAAGTCCTGGTAAAAAAAAAACTAAAATGTTAAATATATTAGAAGACACTTCAACTAGATGATTTCGATTAATTTAATAACAAATCTTCTATAAAAGTACAAAAAACCTATTAACATATTTGTATTTAAGAATATTATATATTTACTATTATTATTCTGGTGATTACAATAAAGAATTCTATTGTTTCACTATTTAAAAAATTTTTAAAATCAGAAAAATTATCTATGTAATTGTATTTCTTTTATAATTATCAAATCAAAAATTTAAAAAAAAAAAAAGCCATTATAAAATTTTTTTTCCACTAAGTATATGTTCACACAAGTAAGATTTCAGATTAAGTCTGTACTCATAATTACTAATGATTTTCATTTGTGTAGAAACTTTGGAAAATAAAACGAAAATTTACAAAATAAATTCTTCTTTCATGAACTCAAATTATTTATCAGAATTTGTCAAACAAAGTCAGAACTTTTTTCTCTATTTTATGACTGAAAAACAAACAGAAGTGAATTGATTTACAATTAAAAAAATTTAAGTGTATAAAAGAATTTCTATAAAAAAAGAAATTTAGATTACAATAAAAATGTGTTTTATATCAAATAATATATTTAAATAATTTTTAAATTAAAAATTAATAAGCATTCACTACATTTCGATGACCACAATAAAAATGTTTGTAAATATCAGAATAAATTTTTATAGTTATACTTTTCTTTGCATGCATTTTATGTGTGATTAATAAGATTGTAATGTTAACAATTTTATAAATATTTCATTAAGAAATTTATGTAATTACATAAAAGGGAAATAAATTATAAAAATGAAGACATGACATAGAAAAAAATATATATAATTAAGTAAAATTTAATTTATTCGAGACATCTAAGATAATGCGAGATAATACAATGGATTATTGCCAATATTAATCATCATAGTAATATTTCTATATATTAAATATCATAATGAGAATATTTCTATATATTAAAAAAAACATTGGTTAATAAAAAAATGCACAAACATTCTATCACAAGTAATGCTTAGAATTTTTACTAAAAATACAGTTGAACAATAAAGTCAAAATAATAAGATATTTGAACATTATCCAAACAAGTTTTTCTTTAGAATAAAACAGATTTTTCAAATTATTCATATTTAATACAATGATTTAAAAAGAATAGCTGAATATATAATAAAATATTTTGTTAAAAATGAAATAAATGTTAAAAAATTAAAATTACACAAATATTTTATAGAAAAAAATTTCCTGCTTCATAATTCAAAATTTTTTTTTTAATTATTAATTAATCTCATTTAAAAAATTTAAAAGTTAGTAAGTACATAAATATAAAAATGCAGAGCATGTAAAGCAATTTGTCACTTTTTCAAAATAACAATCAATTCAAACTAATGAAGATAACATATATTTAACTCAATACATCTGTGTCTCCCCCCTCCTTATCTTTCTTTGACAAAGACTACAATTTTAAATAAATGCAATAATTTAAAAAAGAAATAATATATTCATTGAAAAGCAATATTTAAAAAAAAAAGCGAAATAATTATTTTAAACTTAATAGGACACAAAAATAATCAGTTATATTTATGAACAAATCAAAATGAAAATATTAACTTTACTAAAATTATCTTAACTTCATTTGCATCTCCTTTCAAAAATTGTTCTTTTGAAACACACAAAATAAGTTTTTTATGCATACTTTAGAAAAAAATTCAATTGTCTTACAAGCTTACTTTAGAACAAAAATGTAAATTTTATTGCATAATTTTTAAACTTTAATAACTAAACAGCATTTTAAAAACATTGCAAAACAGCAAGTGATTTGTAGAAGTAATCTAAAACATTTAGTAAGTAAAACAACCTTATGCCACTTATTTGCACGGCTCCATATGATACCATTGTAAGTTAGAACAAGTTGCATTTTTGTAAAATAACCTGCAACAGGATAAGATTTTTAATTAGTCATGACAAACAGTGCATATATAAACAACAAAAATTATTATGAACAAAAAAAAATTAAAACACAGTACATTGCTTCGATTTTTAAAAAATAAAATAAAGTTGAATAATTTCAACATCCAAAAATATTCATGTTTTTTTTAAGACTTTCAAAAGGCTGAAAACATACAAAAAAAGCTTTAAAAACTCTGTGATGGTCACTCTTAATGAAATGGAAATGTTCATAAATACAACATTCAATATTGTAAAATAAAAATGCTGATTGTATGAAGTATCGCATTTTTTCATCGTAAAAATCATATTAAAATTATAGTAGCTGTGCACACAATAAAAAAAAAAGTATGATCAAGAAATTATTAAAACTTATGTTGGGGTTCATCATCATAACTTGCTCGACAGCTCGTTGTGGGCCTTGGCCTTCTTTAAAAAGATCCAGCCAGGCTGATCTCCTCTTGGCCGTGGACCTCCAGTTTTTTATCTTAATAACATTAAAATCAGAGTCTAAACAGTCGAAACTAAATATAGATATTTTTTTTAATAAAGAAAATTCCATTTTGTTTTTAAAGTTTCATACAAACATATTAATTTAAAAAAGTACTTCAAAAAGAAAGAACAAATTTCATCTTTTTAAAGTATATAGAAAATATTACATGTTCTGCATTTATTTTAAGATACCTACAATTTTAATGATATCAATAAAAAATTTAAATTTATACCACATGTACACAGTTCTGAGTTACTGCTATCATGAAAAAAAAAAAAATTATGAATAATGTGTTTACATATTTAAAATATATCTTAAACATCACAAAAATGTTTTTTTAATTTATTTAAATATATATCAATTTTCCAAAAATATCTAACTGCCTATTAAAAGGAAATTCTTGTAACAAATGAGATAAATGTTTAAAGACAATTACATTAATATAGCTCTGAAGAAAATTGAAGTGTTTATAAAGTGTTCTCTATTCCTATAATTAAATGATGATATTCACTAATCTCATTAAAAAAAGTTTAGCACAACAGGAAAGGACTTATTTAATGACTTTATATATTGATACACAGCATTTAACATGTATTGATTATGAAGGAAAAACTGAAAACTATGAAATAAACTTTTAAAACATTTTCAATAATTTACATAAAATTCTACAATTAAAAACATTTATAAGGAATTTCAAAACTCATTGAAATTTTTTTTTTCTTTACAGCACTATTATGACAAAGTTTTCAAATTATTTATGTGCATATAATGATTCTTTTTGTAATATTTCGTCTACTATTTTTGAAAGTACAATATAGAAAATAAGTAATTTTCTCAAAATTTTAAATGGCAGAATTAAATTATGAAAAAATGTAATGATTCATAATATAGGTTTTTATATAGGTTAATAGGATCTTCAGAATTAACCATAATTGTTTTTGACTATTTTGTTTTCAAATACTTTCAATAAAATTATAGACATTGTGATATGATATATTTTTTGCACAATTATTATATGTACTGTATTAATTGTCTTGATGTAAGTGGTAAATTGAAATAAAACAATTTTTACAACTTGAAAAAGTTGTAAGCCTCGACCTGGAAAAACATTTTTTTAAAAATGTTTTATACAGATAAACTAATTTGAAAAAAAAAAAAATTTTTTTTTTTTTTTTTTTTTAATAGAAAGTATCTGGTCAACAATGTAATGAATATTTGAAACTTAAAATTAAATCCTTGACAGAAAATTAAGGCAGTGTTTATCTTAATAATTTATGATCTTAATGATTATTAAATAAATTGAAATTTATTACACAAGTAAAGATAAGAGTCACTGTTATGATGAAAATAATTTTAAATTAATAAATGGTTTACACATTTAAATAATATTTGAACATTACGGATTGGATTCAAACTGCATAAGATATTGATTAGAAAGTGTTTTAAAGGAATATGTTTAGGTTTTCAAATTATTTAATTTTATAGAATGATTTAAAAAGAGTATTAAATTTTTTAAGGTACTTGCAAAAATGAAATATTTAAAATTTCATGAATATACTACTGAGAAAAATATATGTTTTGTTTTAAAAAGTGCTATTTCAATACACATACAGTTTTCCCGATATTATTTTTAAAACACAATGGTATTTTGATGATCGAGACACATCACAAATAAAGTGTGCAAGAGCTCATATCATTAAAAATAGGATTAAATGTATTAATTAGCTTCTTACAAGGAGCAGCGAAACACTAGTGCAATGTGACGAGCCGCCAGCACATCTTCCTAAATCAAAACAACATGAATGTTGCCATAAATGCTCTCACATAACTTCTGGAGAAATAGTCTGTGAGAGCTTAGTGAGTAAAGAGTACGGATACGGATGTACCTGTTACGGAGTACTTGTGGGATAAATATACCTCTAAAACATCCACATAATCAAAATACTAAAAAAATTAAGATTAATGAGTGTGTGGCGGTATAATAGGTGTCGCTACAAGTGTAACATCAATTAAGAAATTGTATAATAATAAGCTTTTAAAAATTTGGAATAAAAGATAAATAAAATGCCACTAAAATAAAATAAATAATTCATTTAAATTAAATTAGACAGGTACAATTAGGAGTCTGAATCTCGCATCCAAAATTTAAAAAACGCGAGATCGTTATTGAACAAGTTTGAGCAAAAGTGAGAATGAGCCAATGGGCAGGTAGCTTCTCCTTCATAGAAGCGAGATGAAGGTGAATGGTGTGGCCAGACTGATTAATTAAGCACTAGATGGCGCCATGAGAACGGTGATCCACTACGGCGAAAGCTTGATGTTGATATTCTCCTGAACTGTCGTTGGTAGCATGTGTGGAATTTAAAGTGCGAAATAAAATGAGTAAAAATTAAATTCTTAAAATTTAATATTATAGTACACAAATATATTAAAATAGAAGAAGAACGCCATATTAAGAATCAAAAAATAAAAAAAAAAAAAAAAAAAATGAAAAGATTAAATAATAAAATATTTGCATTTATGTGCATGAAATTTATATGCAAAAAGGTAGCCAGCATTTATAAAAATAAATGTGTACATCGTTGCAAATAACTTTAGAAGATTTAGATTTTTTAATAGTCAAAGAGCACCTCAAATTATCAATTCAGCCATTTTGATCGTTGTAAAAGTCCCCGCAGTAGTTTGAGCCGAGTGAAAGATTCGAACTCCGTATCGTAAATGGCACGGGGCTTTATTACGGGAGCCGCTCGCACCTGGGTGATAGACAGGAATAATGCAAATGGCTTCATTGAGAATTTGAGAGTATTTTTCATGGAAATTTTTAGAAATTTTGAATTTAAAATCCATAATAGGGTTTAAGTCAATATCTTTATGGATTTGTTTTCTTCTAACAAACCAGGGATCATTTACGATACTGGCTACCTACCGGTATTGAAATACTTGAAACTTTCTGAGATTAACCAATGAGGTGGAAGTCCATATAGGACGACTATAGGTGAGAAATGTAGAGAGTACATAATCGCTGCTGCGAAGATTTAATGCTCCCTACAGAGTATCTCCCCAGTGCGGAAGACCGAACGATACAACAAAAGAGGAACATGAAAATTAATGCACTTACGTAAAAAAAAAAAAAAAAAAAAAAAATGCGGTGTGCTGCGGGGTACAGAACAAGGTACAAAAGAAAATGAAGAAAAAAAAATTAACATGAAAGTACAGCATTTTAAAGTTACGACATAAATTATATATAATAAGTTGTCGATAAATGAAAAAGGAAAATGCACATTTTTGCTAGACATTGTGACAGTCAAACATTTTGTGCTGATTATTTAGTGAATTAAACAGGAAAATTAATTGGATAACTTTAAAATACATTGGTAAAAGGTATCATTATTTCCAGCGTAATTAAGAAATGTTGACTTTTTGTGGAAAGTCGCAATCACAAGAGTACGTGATTAAGTAATATCCAACATAGTATTAACTAACCTTTAAAAGTAGTTGTAGTTTTGAAGAGATTAAAAAAAAAAAAAAAAAAAATACACACATCAAAAAATTCTGTCACAATGTTCTGAACGAATGAGTAATAACTGCTTCATATTTTAACCTCAAAGAACAAGAGTGGGTATTGAACAAAGAGATGGGAAGTGACTTGGAACAGCTAACTATCCAATAAAATTGCTTTTTACTTAAGGGTTCTGTTTGATTTTGGTGATTCATTTTCATGCTCGTTTGAAGAATAAATGAATCAATAGAACGCATCATTTAAAGGATTTGCGCATCCAAGGTGCTTCGCAGAATTTCAAATTGTCGCCATTTAAAAGACAGTTAAGTGACTTGTTTACCGTTAGAGCAGGGTTGGCCAACCCAAATGATCTTACTGGCCATTTTGGAAATGCATCTTAACTCCGTGGGCCGCATATAAAATTATATATCCCCATATTAGATTTGGACCCACTATAGACATTTTTTTGGAATGAAAAAGTGAAACATAATGAGTTATTATTTTTGGGTTTACTATTATTCTTAGACATAAATATAGATAATATAATGATAATGATACTAAACGCATATTGTAACGAAATATATAACACTAAAATTGAAATATCAAAAATATATAAATATAAACGAAATAAAAACAAATGAAGCAATTAAAAAATATTTATTTTACTAATGCGATATTTGTTTCTCCACTCTATCTCTTAGCTTTTGCCAATCGATCTCAATTGGGGTATTTGCACATTGTAATTAGTGTTGCAGGTTAGCGTCCATTATGTTTGAGCGTGTTTTGTGTTTGGTCAATTTCATTTAAAAAAAAAAAACGATTCGCAGGTGTAAATTGAACGAGAAGCGCTAGCAACTTCAACTATGAATCTGGTTTGTTCTGCTATCACTAATCAACTGTGCGTATCTAGGGATGGTCACTGAGGTCACTTAAAGTGAAACATTAGATGTTCCAAGATGCACGAGCATCATCAGAATAATTAAATTATATTCTGGGAATATCAGTATAATTAAATTATATTCTGGGACTATCAGAATTAAATTATATTCTGCGATCTTAAAACTGTAAATTCATGAATAAAACAGGCAATATCTGTTATATATTCGCAAGAATATTATTTTAAAAATCAAAGTTAATTTTTTTCTCACAATTTCGACAGTTAATTTTTGAATATGTGGATGAGCACATAATGTATTTTAATACATTGGTTTTCACTACTTTGGCCATTATAAAATAAAAATATTTTTTAAAAGTGTGATAAATATCACGGGCCGGAAAAATATTCAAGGCGGCCGTGGGTTGGCCACCCCTGCATTAAAGAGATAGTAAGTGCTTAATGGGTAATATTTCAGCATTTTTTAAATCTAAGATGTACAGTAAAAAAAAGAAACTTTGTCCAGAGCAAAGGTCAATTAATATACTAGAATACAGAAACAAGGTTCTCTTTCTCACCTCCAAAAGGAACTGAAATATTTATACAGGGAATTCCGAAAGATATGCAACCATATGAAATGATGGAACTTTTGGAACAAGTGGGTCCTATTTACCGATTTCTGTTTATGATCGATTCAGATGCGAATTACAAGGGTTACGCGTTTGCAAGATATACAAAGTAAAAAGATAGCCAAAATGTTATCTGTAAATTAGATGGATATCAAGTTAAATCGAACGCAAGCTTAGTAATTAAAAAACCCAAGGAAAATCGTAAGATAAGAATAGGACATATTCTTTTAGATAAAACCAATTTGGAAATATCAAAAGTAATGACCATTTATACTGAAGGAATTGTAGAAATTCAGGTACTATTTGAAGTAGCAAATAAAAAAGGAAGCTATCGTGGAATACATCTCCCATGAATTTTCTTGCCAAGCAGTAAAAGTGCTTTTGCAGGAAAACATTAAATTACTCGAAGAAATACATCCCACTATCGAATGGATTAAAACAGGTGTGGTCAACCCGCAGTCCGCCTTGAATGTTTTCCCGGCCTGTGAGATTTGTCACACTTTTACAAAATATATTTATTTTATAATGGCCGAAGTAGTGAAAACCAATGTATTAAAAATACATTCTGTGTGTATCCATATATTCAAAAAACAACTGTCGAAATTACGAGAAAAAAATTAACTTTGATTTTAAAATAATATTCTTGCGAATATATAGCAGATATTCTGTTTTATTTATGAATTTATAGTTATGAGTTCGCAGAATAATCTTGGAACATCTAATATAACAGGTTCTATGTTTCACTTTAAGTGACCTCAGTGACGCAGTGTCCATCCCTTGATACACACAGTTGATTGTTGATAGCAGTGCAAACCAGACTCTCAGTTCACGTTGTTAGTTCTTTTGGTTCGACTTATACCTGCGATTTTTTTTTTTTTCCCGAAAATGAAATTGACCAAACACAAAACACGCGGGAACATAACCGACGCAACACTAATTACGATGCGCAAATACCCAAATTGAGATCGATTTGCAAAAGTTAAGTGGAAGAGAATAGAAACAAATTTCGCACTGGTAAAATAAATATTTTTTAATGATTTCATTTTTTACTTCAGTTACATTTATATATTTTTTTTATATTTCATTTTTGTGTTATATATTTGTTTACAATGTGTGTTTAGTATCCTTATTATTACATTATCTATGTTTATATGTAAGAATAATAACAAACACAAAAAAATAACTCATTGTGTTTCAGTTTTTCACTCTAAAAAATGTCTATAATGGGTCTAAATCTAATATGGGATATATAATTTTATATGCGGCCCGCCGAGTTATGATGCATTTCAAAGTGGCCCACAAGATCATTTAGCTTGGTCACCCCTGGATTAAAACATATAAAACTGGCGATAAAGAAGTAAGAATCTTATTATTTATTTATTTAAAATTTATAATATGTTGAAGGGGCAAAATTATTAAATTAGGTACATGGTCTATTATAATTAAAAAACAAAAACTTTTAAAATGAATTAAAGATAATTTTTTGAAATATTTCTGAATAAACTTTAAAGATTTTTTTATGTTACTATTTATGTATTTTTATTAATAAGATATTGGGCGAGACTTGACAAATTTTTCAAAAATTATACATAAAAAGGTGACCGGTAAATTTTTATTTGTATTAAAAAAGAATTGAAATTTCAGAAATTCTTTATCATATTTAAAATTTAATTCTGTTATTTTTCTGTTAAATTTTTTTTTGATTTAGTTAAAATGGTTTGGTTTAATTAAATTTTTAAATTAATAAATTTAATTTTTTATTTTCTGTTTTATTTTTATGTATAAGTTATGGAATGAAATTTGACAAGTTTATCAAATATTACTTACCAAAAGGTGGCCATCATTGTATATGTATTTTACATGTATTTAAGAAATTTGTAAAATCAGAAATATTCATTATATATAAAATTTAATTCAGTAATTTTTTCTATTCTATTTTTAATTTAATTTAGTTGAACTGATTTTATTTAATTTAATTTTTAAAATTTATTTTTATATACTGTTCTATTATTTAAAATTTAACTTGTTAGATGTTAAAAATACTTTAGTGGGTTCAAAATGTTTATACTCCTCTTCGATTTAAATAGTCTGCAATAGGCATCATGGCTCTTAAAATGCGCTTGTCTATTGACAAGTTGGGACTTTTATTTGGTTGGGTCTTTATTATTTTTACTATTCTGTTGGGTCGTTATTATTATTATTATTATTCGGTTGGGACTTTATTATTATTTTTTTTTCGTATCGAAACTTTCTCCTATTGGGAAAGCTATCGTTAAGAAAAAGATATAATTGATATGTTTATTAAATGAATTTCTAAACTAAAAATGAAAAATTGTTTTTTTTTAATGTTCAATTTTGGAATCAAGGAAAAAATAAAAATAATAAAAAAAGTGTAAAAACGCGCAAAAAGTGTAAAAACAAAAGCGCAATTATAAATAAAGGCACGTTTCATGAAATTCCTTTAAAAATTATCTGTTTTGATTCTGCTTTTGTGATCTTTTTTGAGAGATAACTGTTACTGTAATGTTTGTAATTAATTTAATTTTAACTCGCAGGTAATACAAGGTGATTATAATTAAAATCCCACTTTCAAAATGCTATAAAAAAAGAGCCACAAGTCACAATGAGTTCAAACTTTAACTGAAGATACTTAAAGAAGGGGGAAACGGTATGGCATCAAAAAAAGTTTCAAAGTGTATTAATAGAATGTAAGCAGCATAGAGAAAGTGAATTCGGCTGCCAGTGATATTTTGAATCAAAATTACAGCTTATTTAGCATGAGTTGCACATTAAGCCAACTGTCTTCAATGTGCTTGATTGTTTCGGTTTTTTGGCGGAAAAAAATGACTTCCACGTCATTCAATAGTTATGACACTGCTAGTGGAAAGCCCATCTACCATGGCAAAGTAATACCAAATTGGATGGCAAAAGTCAGTGGAACTTTTTTTTTTTGATGCCATACTGTTTCCCCCTTCTTCAAGTATTTTCAGTTCAAATTTGAAATTGTGATGAGTGATTCTTTTTACAGCATTTTGAAAGTGGGACTTTAATTATAATCACCCTGTATGAAGAAACTAGAATTTGATCTTTATTCTTGAAGTTAGATTAGTTATTCTGTATTCTAATTTTCTATCTTCACTGATATTTTCTCATAAAAATATTTCATATAGTACACTCATGTCCATAAATTAAGGATAATGAAGTTAAAGCAAAGAAAGAGACAGAAGCAAAACAAATTTGACTTATTTGTAAAGCCTATATATTAAACAAAAGGTAAAGAGCAAAAAAGATGCTATATGTTTGACATAATTAATAAAAATTGCGATTTTTACTCCCTGCTGCAAATTTTAAAAAAAGAACCAATTTACAAAAAACGGTATAACATGGTTAGTATGATGGTTAATATGGAGTATGTCTCCCGGACGATGCAATACAGGCCTTACAACGCCTAGGCATGCTGAGTATCAAATTATCAATCTGATCTTGGGGAATATTACACCATTCATCAAGCAAGGCCCTCCGAAGTTCCGGTTGACAGGTGGGAGGGGTTGACGGGCTACAATTCGTCGGCAAAGCATATCCCACACATGCTCTATTGGATTCAAGTCCGGTGAGTATGCTGGCCAATCCATACGGGTGATATCCTCCAATTGAAGGCATTCGTCTACAATGTTTGCACGGTGAGGACGGAAGTTGTCATCCATAAACAGAAATTCAGCTCCCATGGCGCCCCGAAACAAACGTACTTGTAATTCCAGAATGACATCCGGATAGATATGGTCTGTCATTGTTACAATCTGAACATGCAGGTCAGTTCGGGAACCAAGAATAATTCCTCCCCAAACAAGCCATCCTACACCACCGTAACGGTGTCGTTCAATGGTGTTCTCTTGGTGGTAACGGGTACCTGGCGCTCTCCATATGAAAGTCCGGCGAGAATCAGACTGCAAACTAAACCTGGACTCGTCGGAAAACATCACACAAGACCACTGTTGCGGTGTCCACAATGCAAGCTCTACTCCAGGTTAATCGCAGGCGACAGTGAGTTGCGGTAAGTGGAACACATCTGACAGGCCCACGAACACATAGACCAATGTGCCTAAGCGTCTGTACACGGTCTGCCTTGAAACTGTCGTACCGGTAGCTGAAGAGAGCTGACGGGACAGGTCTGATGCTGTGCTCCGTCTGTTTCTTTTTGGCAGTAACTGCTAAATACCGGTCCTCATTCGGCGTTGTAACTCGGGGCCGACCTGTGCTGTAACATCTACTCACATTACCATCATCTTGGAATCGTTGCCAAAGCCTGGAGATGACACACTGGGAGATTCAAGTTCCTCGGATACTTCCAGCTGGGTACGTCCACATTCCAGTCGACCGATAATTCTACCACGTAAAAAATTATCCAAATGCTTCCTTTGTGCCATAACTATGCGGTTATTGCACTGAAAGGTTTTTAAAGCACTTGGGAACAATTTTACTTCTTTGCCATCATTCCTTATATACCTCTCTCTTACACTCTCGTCATTGTGACGTACTATCCACGCCATCTGGTGGTTTCCTGTAATTTGCACATTCTTCTTCAAGATGTGTGATAATTCTACAGGTGAAATTTTTATTTTAGAGTTCAATTTCTGTGTGATTCTGAATTATCCTTAATTTATGGACATGAGTGTAAATAAACTGTACTCTGATATCTAATGAAACATAGTTACGGCTGTCGGTTGTAAACAAAATATTACGAGAAACTTTCTTTAAAAATATCTATTTCTGTTGAGTTTTATGATCTTTTATACATGAATTATTGTAATATTTAATTTTAACTTGTAATTAATATAAAAAAATTAGAATTCTATTATTGTTCTTGAAGTTTGATTAATTTGTTTACTTCCTAATTTTTTTTATCTTAATATTTTTTCATTTAAAATATTACATAAATAAAAATATATTCTGATCAAATATTATAAACATTCTGAATATTATTTTGATAAATTCTGAATGATCTTAACAGAAATTAAACTACTATTCTAATTTTTAAAAACATGCTCTACTTGATTTATAACAAACATTATTTCATTCTTATATTTAATTATGATGTATTTATTGCTCTTTTATTTTAAATTAA
Organism: Caerostris extrusa; assembly: GCA_021605095.1. NCBI lineage: Eukaryota > Metazoa > Arthropoda > Arachnida > Araneae > Araneidae > Caerostris > Caerostris extrusa. Next base: position 14,428 of record BPLR01002142.1, read on the forward strand.
AATAAACTGTTTCTCATTCTGTATGGATAATATTAAAGTTTATTACCAAATAAATTGTAACTGAATAAAAATCATGACAGATTTTATTTTGCGGTTTATGTTTTTAGTTACGAGGCATGGTTGCCGTTATATAAACATCTTCATTCTTTTTTGACAGTAATGTTTTTATTTATGGAAATTAGATTCATAAATTGAAAGGAAGAACACGTGTGTTTATCCAATAAAGAGTATCTTAAAATTAATCATTATAAGAAAGGAAGCATGAGTACCCTTGAACTTTCGATGCTGAATTGGGAAAAAATCTTTCTACCGACATCTGTTTATTCTTTAAATCTCAACATTTAACAGTAAGGTGTTGCAATCACGTTTTGTTCTTCCTTTTTTCCCAATCTCAAATCATTATGTGTTTTACAAAATAATTTGATTTTGGATTATAAAACGATATTCAATTAAATAATTACTCTTAATTATTGTTTTTTCTTAATCTCCATGAAGGGACATTATGGACTCCTAATCAATCTACTTCTAAAATTTTAAAAGATAAAATTAATGAAAATTAATTGATTGAAAGTAGTTTAATTAAAAAAAGTATAATTAATAATTATTAATATTTAATAAGTTTAATAAAAGGATAATTAATGTAAAGTATTTTTCGTAAGTATTTGTGTTTCCAATTTTTTTCGCCAAATAATGGGCTTTTGATAGGCAAAAAATTTTACCGGATCCACGCCAAATCAAAATTATTTTTTAGTTAAATTTTAACGTGTCTTTTATCCAATAAAATTAAAAATTAATTTTTTGTGTTTGTCCAACAAAATTAAAAATTAATTTTTATTTAAAAATTATTTTTTACTTAAATTTTAACCTGTGTTTTATTCCATAAAATTAAAAATTAATTTTTATTTAAAATTATTTTTTACTTAAATTTTAACGTGTGTTTATCCAATAAAACTAAAAATTAATTTTCTATTTAAACATTATTTTTAGTACTTAAATTTTAACGTGTGTTTATCAATAAAACTAAAAATTAATTCTTTTTTTTTAAAATTATTTTTGGTACTTAAATCTTAACGTGTGTTTATCCAATAAAACTAAAAATTAATTTTTTTATTTAAAATTATTTTTTACTTATATGTGTCTCGCAATTCGATGTACCTTGATAGGAGTTGAAAATGTGATACCGTAATTCATCACTTAAGATGCCATTGCGTAAAAGATCAAATTTATTGACTTGAGAAAAGTTGGCTTATTAGCATAATATTTTAGTAAATTTGACCAAATTCGTGGCTCAATGGTAACTTATGCAATTAGCGTGTAGGGAGGTCTCAGGTTGCCTCCCTGTTGCATTTCCTGCTTTCTTAAAAGAGGAGACTCGATGGCGATTATGACAATGTGTGTAATGCATCTCCAATCAACAGCCAAGGCGACTGATGGAAGTTATCTAGCTTTTCCCCACACAACACGCAAATGTCGGTCATTAACCCTAAAACTCTTTACAGAAGGTAGTTTCACCTTCTCATAGCTAGTCAGTGAGCTGTTCAAGACATGCATCAGTGGAGTAAGAAAAACCCACTAATGTTTAAAAAATAAATATTTTGTGAATACTTTAATTTTGTGTAAGAATAAGTTATTGTTAATGTAAAATTTATTTATTTGTTACAGTTTCTCTATTTGTGCTGTTTTTATTATTATTATTATTATTATTTATTTTGCCCTAACTCAAGAGCATTAGCCATCTGAGTATGTTTGCGTCAAGATCTTTAAGCGTATTTTATGGGGCAAACAAAAACATGCAATGTTATTAAATTGTGCCTGAACCATGTATCTGTGGTTGTTGCTAAATAATACACTAAAATGCATAAGCATATTTGAATCAACATATATTTGTGAACAAACATTTTCACCAACGGGTATTAAAAACTGGTGACAGAAACCATTTGAATTATTATTTTTTTGAGCTTGTTTACCTCAAAAAATTTAATCAGATACTTGATATTTATAAGATAAACGTAATATCGCGCATCACATTTTTTATTATATTATATTGTATATACAGAGTGATTATAATTAAAAGTCTCACTTTCAAAATGCTGTAAAAACAGAATCACTTGTCACAATGAGTTCAAATTTGAACTAAAGATACTTGAAGAAGGGGAAAATGGTATGGCATCAAAAAAAGTTCCACTGATTTTTCCCATCCAATTTGGTATGACCTGCCGTGGTGGATAGACTTTCCACTAACAGTGTCACAGCTGTCGAATGACTTAGAAGTCATTTTTTCAGTCAAAAACCGAAATAATCAAATACATTGAACACTACAGTTGATTTAATGTGTAACTCATGCAAAATATGTTGTCATTTCAATTCAAAATATCAATGGCAGCCGAATTCATTTTCTTTATTCGCCATCTATTAATACACTTCGGAACTTTTTTTTTTTGATGCCGTACCATTTACCCTTCTTCAAGTAACTTCACTTAAAATTTGAACTCATTGTGACGAGTGGTTCTTTTACAGCACCTTGAAAGTGGACTTTAATTATAATCACCCCGCATATATTTTTGTGCAACATAACTTATTCTACGACGCGAGACATATTTTTTCATCAACGCCGAAATTTAGTCTCAAATAAACAGGATGAAAAGAATCTTTCACAATTTAATCTTTTTTCCCATCCTTTGAGGATATTTTTTCGAATTGTAAAAACGAAAAATTATTGCGTTTTATTTGACCTATTTCCCATGACTCATATTTTTAGAATACAGATCAGATGGTATTCCAAAGGATTAGATTAATGACCTAGATGAGTTGTTGTTTCTGAATGCTGTTCACTTTCATTTATCGTAAAACGGGCACATCTGTTAATTTTACGTAATACACTCATGTCCATAAATTAAGGATAATGAAGTTCAGGCAAAAAGAAAGAGACAGAAGCAAAACAAATTTGACTTATTTGTAAAGTCTATTTATTAAACAAAAAGGTAAAGAGCAAAAAGATGCTATATGTTTGACATAATTAATAAAAATTGTGATTTTTACTCCCTGAGCAAATTTCAAAAAAGAACCTATTTACAAAAACAGTATAACAAGGTTAGTATGATGGTTAATATGGAGTATGTCTCCCGGACGATGCAATACAGGCCTTACAACGCCTAGGCATGATGAGTATTAAATTATCAGTCTGATCTTGGGAATATTACACCACTCATCAAGCAAATGCCCTCCGAAGTTCCGGTTGACAGGTGGGAGGGGGTTGACGGGCTGCAATTCGTCGGCCAAGCATATCCCACACATGCTCTATTGATTCAAGTCCGGTGAGTATGCTGCCCAATCCATACAGGTGATATCCTCCAATCGAAGGCATTCGTCTACAATGTTTGCACGGTGAGGACGGGCGTTGTCATCCATAAACAGAAATTCAGCACCCATGGCGCCCCGAAACAAACGTACATGTTGTTCCAGAATGACATCCCGATAGATGTGGCCTGTCGTCGTTACACTCTGAACATGCAGGTCAGTTCTGGAACCAAGAATAATTCCTCCCCAAACGAGCCATCCTGCACCACCGTAACGGTGTCGTTGAATGGTGTTCTCGGTGGTAACGGGTACCTGGCGCTCTCCATATGAAAGTCCGGCGAGAATCAGACTGCAAACTAAACCTGGACTCGTCGGAAAACATCACACAAAGATAACTGTTGCGGTGTCCACAATGCATGCTCTCTACTCCAGGTTAATCGCAGGCGACAGTGAGTTGCGGTAAGTGGAACACATCTGACAGACCTACGAGCATATAGACCAATGTGCCCTAAGCGTCTGTACACGGTCTGCCTTGAAACTGTCGTACCGGTAGCTGAAGAGAGCTGACGGGACAGGTCTGATGCTGTGCTCCGTCTGTTTCTTTTGGCAGTAACTGCTAAATACCGGTCCTCATTCGGCGTTGTAACTCAGGGGCGACCTGTGCTGTAACATCTACTCACATTACCATCATCTTGGAATCGTTGCCAAAGCCTGGAGATGACACACTGGGCGATTCCAAGTTCCTCGGATACTTCCAGCTGGGTACGTCCACATTCCAGTCGACCGATAATTCTACCACGTAAAAAATCATCCGAATGCTTCCTTTGTGCCATAACATGCGGTTATTGCACTGAAAGGCTTTTAAAGCGCTTGTGAACAATTTTACTTCTTTGCCACCATGCCTTATATACCCTCTCTTACACTCTCGTCATTGTGACGTACTATCCGCGCCATCTGGTATTTTCCTGTAATTTGCATATTCTTCTTCAAGATGTGTGTGATAATTCTACAGGTGAAATTTTTATTTTAGAGTTCAATTTCTGTGTGATTCTGAATTATCCTTAATTTATGGACATGAGTGTAATTAGAATATTCAGAAATGCATATTTATTCATAGTATTTTTATTAATGAAAAGAGTAGCAATGAACCTATGAAAATAAATAAATTATGTGGCCAAAGGCGAAGGTAGTAAATTTTAATTTATCATATCATTATTATTTTTTGTTTGTAGATTTACTATTAAGTAGGCTGAGTCAGCCAGAAAAAATAATTCGATTTTAAGGAAATCTTGTGTATTTTTTGATATTCAGAAAGAAAAACATGTCCTTAACTAAATATGCAAATGATTAAAAATTGCTTCACAAATGAATGGATAGTAGTATTTATGAACTCCCTACTAGATATACTACTGTGTCCAAAAGTAAGACCAATTTTCAATTTAAAATTCCCGGGCTTATGGAATTTCAATTTTTTTTTTTCTTTTTAATTTGATAGCACTATCCTTGACAACTGTGAGAAATTTGACGTCAAATTATTCATTAGTGTTTGAGTTACGCTTGGCTTTGTGTGACGCTAAAACTGATTCCGGCGATTTTTGAAATTTCTGAATTAATTGAGCAAAAGAACTTGCATTCAATTTTGTTTGCGGAAACGTATAGAATGTTGCAGAAGGCATTCGGTGAGAGCATTCCTATATCGGAAAGAAATGTTTAGAAATGATGTAAACAGCTCGAAGATGGCAGAGAACGCTTTGAAGACGAAGAGCCCTCTGGTCGACAATCAACTTCAACCGACAAAGCTCACGTCCAAAAATTAAAGATTTGGTGCTTGAAAACCGCCGATTTACAACTAGAGGCCTTGCTGATGACGTTAGAATTTCAAAAGGATCGGTCAATTCCATTTTGGGCCTCAAACGCGTCAAATCTCGATTGATACCAAAAACATTGAATGCGCCAACTCACACTGCATTGATTCTTCGTGTTTTTTTCGCCAAAAATGAGACACATATCGTACCACAACCACCGTATTCACACCGTGCGACTTCTGGTTATTCCCTTAAAACTCAAAAGACAATTCCGGGACACCATTTTGAGTCGACTTGAAGAGATTCAACGTGAAACGCGCTTTAAAGGCCCTCCCCTGCCGATGACTTTTTGCCATGCATTGAGGATTGGAAAAAAGTTGGCATAAGTGCATTGTGTCCGTAGGGGATTACTTTGAAGGTGATGAAATAAATTTGGAAGAATAAATAAAAAGTTTTTGAAAAAAAAAAAATAATAATTGTCATACTTTTTGGGCACAGTAGTATATCCTGTTCTAACAAATCCCTCCCCCTTTTTCTGACTTTTTAAAGACTTCCTTTTCTTAAAAGCAGATTTTTATTAAAATATAGCAATTGCTTAACGTAGCAATGTGTAAGCTTTTTTTACAAATGCTTACTTTTTTGTGAAAAGGAATTTTATGAACAATTTTATACAACGCATTAACAATTTGGGCTTGATGGCTGAGAGACTAGCGCTCTTCCGCTCTGTGCCGCAGGTTTCCTGTTCCACTTCCGGCGGAGCATGAATGTCTCAGGGGCTCGGAATCCACTTTAAACCTGGATCCTGGTCTAATATTGCTGTTGAGTGTAGGGCTGACAACCCTACCCAGTTAAAAAAGAAAACATATCTCGTCTTGAAATCTGCCATTAGCCCACATTGGGGCTGTTGCGTCAATGATGATGATGAAGATGATTAACAATTTGCTAAATGTTTATTGTACGCAATGAAAATTTGTAAAATTGAAACTGTTATAAATATCTGGAGGAACTCTTGGTAACTCTCAAAATACATTTTTTGATAAGCACGTTCAGTTCGTTTTTCTTCCCACGAGCACAATCAGAAAAATTTATCTCACCTCGAATTCAGGCTTCGGATTACATCATGCTTCAGTTAGCTTCTCCGTTCATTTTCAAAGCTATATTTTTCAATTGTAATAATCAGTAAATGGATCGTTAAGAATTGCAATATTACGTTGTGTGTAATGTAGCATACATAAAAATAATCCGCCCTTATGAGAATGCAATACATCTTCATCTCAAAGGACTCATGTTTTATGTTACAGATTTATTTGCAAGTTAATGTGGAAAATATTCGCAAGAAGGAAAGGTTATACAATTAATTTAAAAAATTCCAGTCTTAAAATTGATTCTTTTCATAGAGATTAAAAAAAGTTTGAATATGCTGGAAAATTTTTGATTTAAATGAACTTAATTTTAAAGGAATTTTGAAATATTTAAACTACTTTTGCAGCTATACGTAGTTCTTGATTATTATCTAATACATCTAACAAAATAATATACAGGAAATGTTAAATAGTATTATAATTTAAGGAAGCATTTCAGCATATCAATAAAATAATTCTTCCCAGTACTGAATTTTTTTTTGCTTTGTATTATAAAGATATCATAAATTAAAACTATTTTATTGCCACATTAAATAAATGTGAGCTAAGAACATGAATGTTAAATTTAGTTTTAAAAGTTTTAGTTGTAAGAATTGCAGCAATTATTTTGATTTGATTGAAAACCGATTTAGAATTGGTTTTTTTTTTCAATATATAAATTTTCAGGGATCGCTATTTTACTTTAAATTATTACATTTTAAGCTTCCTTTTTACTGTATAAGACAAAAAAAAAAAAAAAATTTGAAAATATTTAAAAGCTGGCATAAATGCAAACTTTATGATAATTGCTTTTTATCGAAATTATATTAGGGATGAATCTGTAATTGAAATGTAGATCGAGACTAATTTTTTAATATATAATCTATCACAATAACAAACAAATGCATTATGTCTGATTTGAGTGGTCATCTTTTAATTGCTATTTAAATTAGAATCTTCATGTCCAGAGCATAAATATTCAAAACTATACTTACTAACTAAAATTATTCTTATTAACTATCTATTCTTACTAACTAAACTAACTACTAACTAACTAATCTTATTTAAATGCAATTGTATTCTTAAAAAAAAAATAAAATTTTATAAACAAACTTAAAAACCAATTCTTAAAAAATATTCATAATAATATTACAAAAGACCTTCCGTAAATTAGGTAGTTTATTATTACTTTGTACTTTTGTACTTGTGTTTTATTACATTGTATACTTTTAAGTACTTGTGTACTTTTTATTACATTGTGTACTTTTAAAAGTACACAATGTAATAATAAACTATCTAATTTACGGAAGGTCTTTTTTGCAATATTATTATCATTATTTTTTCATATAATTCATCATGAATATATGAAAAAATCATATATATCATCATGAATATTTTTTTTTTCATGAATATTTTTATACAAGAACACATTCTTGTATAAATAATATGGCGACATTTTGATACATAAATTTCTTCAGCTCGGTTGTTGATATTTCATAATTATTTTTGCATTTGCAAAAATAGCCCCTATAGAGATGTTTCTTTTTCTTTGCCTGCCTTTTTAAATTCATAATATTAAAAAATGTCAACAAATTCATAATGTTAGCACTAAAAATTGAATTTAACGAACTCCAAAAGCAATTAAGCAATAAAGGTAAAATTATTTTGACAATCATGTGAGCAAATATCACGTTATATAAACATCAATTTACATTATTTTTTTCTTACTTCCTTCTTTTAAGAAAACATAACCTCGAGATTTCATAAGGTAACTGGTTGAAAGAATGCAGATATCCCACTGAACTTCAGCAAAATGATGTACCTCCCCTTACCGCATTGCGTTTGCAAACCTTAATGAACTAAAAAGGTTTGAACTACAAAATGACTATCATATGATGTCTGATATCTTATCCACCACATGTACCAGATATAAATGCATGAGACTTTCAGCTTGCAATTGATTTAAACCAAAAAGCTTTGCATAAGGATCTTTCGGAGAGAGCAACTAGCGTTGACAGCTCCACTTGACCATTCTGATCGATGAAATGTATTGGGAAGAAAAATTGCTATTATAAGGAGTTCGCGTCTCGGTATTATAACTCAAGAGGCAAAAAGAATGGCCTAAAGTAGGTCCGAAAAGATTTGTAGCCAGCTGTTGCGTATTCAAATGCACATGGTCTAAACATTAGTAATGCAAATTTGACATAGTTAAATTCAAACAAGCAAATAGATTTATAAGAACAAAATCGTTGTCAAAGATCTATTCTCAAATGGTCAACTTCCAAAATTCTTATTGTAACTGATGGATTTCAGAACCGATGACGTAACAATTGTTAATCAGGCTCAATAATGTGCAAATTATATGAACTACATTTCCCTTTTTTTCAGTAAAGCCCTAGCAAAAATTTTAAATTATTTTTTTCTTTAAAAAGTGAATGTTTATTCTCAGAAAGTATGTGTATATGATTCTTATTTTTTTAATACATTCAGGAATTCGTGTAATATTTAGTTTCTACAACGAAAGTAAATAACATCTTCTGGAGAACTAACTGAAAGTAATATTGGGTAACTGAGAGTCATATTGGGTAACTGAGAGTCATATTGGGGAAAATCAGGGAATTCCCACCCGGAAGCTTAAGATTTTAATTTGGATCATTCTGTGAAATAACTGTATTTTTTAACAGTCAAGAAAATATCACTTATTAGAAAAAAATTAAAAACTACCTCCGTGAATGATTTTTTCCAAGTATGGTGTTCCACTATATACAATTCTGATTTTAAAGCATTCATTTGATTATTGAATAATGAAATATTACAAAGTAGTTTTAATTCTAACAACATTTAATTCTAACTTTTAATTCTAACATTTAATTCTAGCTTTTTATTCCAACATTTAATTCTAATTTTTAATTCTAAAATTTAATTTTAATTTTTAATTCTAACATTTAATTCTAAGGAAAATTGAGTATATCTTTATAAAATCAATTTATCTGGCCTAAATTTTATCATAAGAAAACAAAGATTACATAAAAATCAGAACAGATTATTTTTACTGTATAATAGTTCATCAAATAGATCATTAACATATTTTAGTTTTGATGATTTCTTATAAACAATAATTACATATTAAAACAAAGTGACCAAAGTGTTAAAAATGTTTAGTAATGTACAAATTATTTCAACTACAGTTCCCTTTTTCAGTCCTAGTTTTTTTTAAGTCCTAGCCAAAATGTGAAATAATTTTCTCTCTTTAAAAATTGAATCCTTATACTCATGAAGTATGTGCATGAAAATAAATTATGACTCTTCTAGTAAATTTTCCAACCAAAATATCTAAACATCTCATTTTTTAATACAATGAGGAAATCGTGTTACATTTAGTTTCCACAAGCAGTCCAGCGATAAGGTGGATAGCATCTTCTGGAGGACACTTACAAGATACCTGAGAGTCTGTTTGGGAAAAACCAGAGAATTCCCACCCGGAAGTTTAAAATTTTAATTTGGATCATTCTGTGAAATAACTGTATTTTTAACAGTCAAGAAAATATCCCTTACTAACGAACAAAATTTAAAAAACTGCATCAGTGACTGATTTTCTAAGTATGGTCTTTCACGATACATAATTTGATTACTGAATAATGAAATCGCTCGGTATTACAGATTTCGGGTTCGAGTCCCGGCGGTGCCATGGATGTTTGTAGTGGTTCGGAATTAATTTTTAAGCCGTAGGTCCCGGTCTCCTATGACTGTAAGAGAGTTGGGCGTAGTGCTGACAACCCTACTCCGTAAAAAGAAAACATATCCTGTCTAGAAATCTGCCAGTGGGCAGACGGCCTTGGCCCACCATGGGGATGTTGCTCCATTGATGATGATGTATAAAGAAATATAACAAAGCAGTTAAATTTTAACATTTAATTATAACTTTTAATTTGAATATATCTTTATAAAATGCTATCAATTTATCTTGCCTAAATTTTATGATAAGGAAAATAAACGAATTAACGAAATCATAAAAGATTATTTTAACTGTATAATAATTCATCAAAGAGATCATTAACATATTTTAGTTTTTATAATTTCATATAAACGATAATTATATATTAAAACAAAGTGACCAAAGTGTTAAAAATGTTCAGTAATGTATAAATTATTCCAACTACAGTTCCTTTTTTTCAGTCCTAGTTTTTAAGTCCTAGCCAAAATGTGAAATAATTTTCTCTCTTTAAAAATTGAATCCTTATACTCAGGAAGTATATGCATGAAAAGAAATTATGACTCTTATAGTAAATTTTCCAACCAAAATATCTAAACTTCTCATTTTTAATATATCTAAACATCTCATTTTTAATACATTGTGGAATTTGTATTAGATTTAGTTTCTACAAACAGTCCAACGATAAGGTGTATAGCATCTTCTGTAGGACTTACAGGGTAACCGAGAAAATATTGGGGAAATCCAGGGAATTTCCACCCAGGAAGCTTAAAATTTTAATTTGGATCACTCTGTGAAATAATTGTATTTTTAGCAGTCAAGAAAATGCCACTTATTACAGAAAAAAATTAAAAAATCTACATCCCATGACGGATTTCTTAAGTACTACTGTAAAAGTAAGAGTAAGTAAGTAAGATAAAAAGTAAGACATTGGTATTTCAATTTTTTTTTTTTTTTCTTTTTAAAGGTTGTTGGCACTGTCCTTGACATCTGTGAGAAATTTTACGACAAAATATTCATTAGTGCTTGAGTTATGCTTGGTTTTGTGAGATGCTAAAACTGATTCCGACGATTTTTGAATATCTCTTCAATCGACGAGACGATGAAGTAGCACGATGCTAAATCAGGTGAATACGGTAGTTGTGGAACGATATGGCTTTCATTTTTGCCGAAAAGTCACGAAGAATCAATGCAGTGTGAGCTGGATCATTCAGTGTTTCGGTACCAATCAAGATTTGACGCGTTTGAGGCCCAAAGCATCTTTTAAAATGTAATTTTGAATTTCCAACATCTTCAGCAAGATCTCTAATTTTAAATAGACGGTTTGCAGCACCAAATCTTTAATTTTTTGGACGGGAGCTTCATCGGTTGAGGTTGGGTGGTTGACCAGAGGGCTCTTCGTCTTCAACGCGTTCTCTGCCTTCTTTGAACTGTTTATACTACTTCTAAACCTTTCTTCCCGATATAGGAATGCTTACCGAATGCCTTTTGCAATATTCTATACGTTTCTGTAAACAAAATTTAACGCAAGTTCTTGCTCAATTAATTCAGACTTTTCAAAAATCGCCGGAATCAGTTTTAGCATCTCACAAAACCAAGCGTAACTCAAACATTAATGAATATTTTGACGTAAAATTTCACACAAATGTAAAGAGCAGTGCCAACAACCTAAAAAAGAAAAAAAAAAAAATTGAAATACCATATGCCCGGGAAATTTAAATTTAAAATTGGTCTTACTTTTTGGACACGTAGTATGGTCTTTCACGATACATAACTGATTTTAAAACATTCATTTGATTATTGAAAATGAAATGTAATAAAGTTGTTGAATTCTAACATTTAATTCTAATTTATAATTTTAAGGAAAACTGAATATATATATCTTCATAAAATGTTAGCAATTTATCTTGGCTAAATTTTATGATAAGAAAAAAAAATAGAAGAATGTCTAAAATCATAAAATATTTTTTTTTTTACTGTATAATAGTTCATCAAAGAGAGCATTGACCTATTTTAGTTTGAGGAATTTCATGCAATGGATAATTACACGTAAAAAAAATGACTCATTCACTCAAAATTCACGAGCGTTTTTCTGCCATAAGAGAAACAAACAGTTGTAAGAGACCACGTGACTAATCATGTGGTTTTGACTTTTCAACAGTAAATTATACTCAGTAGCCTTCTTTTTATTTTGAAAAGTGGAATTAAATGTTTTTAATGAAAAATAATTTTGGGCAGAGGGATACCTTTCCATATTTTAATAGACTGGAGAGATTCACAACTGACTTCAAGCAAAAGGATTGTCTCTTTCTAGAATTTCTATTTTCAATGTTGTTCAGATTTATGTTACGTAAGTTTATTTATCATAGATCTAAAAACAATTTTCGTTAATCAATTCTGAAATTTTGATTAAAAAAAATCAAATTAAGTTTAACATATTTGCATTTGAATGAATATTTACTAAATAAGTCGTAGGTCATTGAATTTCCTGCGAGATGTATTTATTTTGGAAAGTTTGTTGCAATTATGACTTTTGAGGAAGGGAATGTTCGTATGTTACTTTTTTATTTCGCATTCATACAGCATATTTATATAAGAGAATTAATTTAGAAATGCTTGAGATTTGTAAAAAAAAGATTTAATCTGATAAACTCGACCGAATAACCATGCGTTCGCTGCTATTGTTCATTGCAGTGACTTCTTATAAAAATATTTTTTTATTTTTCTGAAATTTTTGTAAATAATGTGGGAAAATTAAATTTTAAGAAAGCAATTTAATTGCATCCGTCAATAAAATTAACAACTAAGACATGCACCAAGTGTTGATGCATTAAGTGTTGATCGATTATTTACTGTGCTGTAAAAAACTTTTATGTGCTGGCTTATAAAAAAGCTATCTTACATCAACAATGAAAGAAGATTTTTTTTTGTTTTTCTTCAGTCGTCCTTTCATGTTCTTCCTTCTTAAAAATGCCAATTAATCTTTATCAGCAATGTTGAATGATCAAAACTTGTTCATCTTCACTTAGTGTTAGCCAACTTCAAATTTCTTCTCTATGAGGTTTATTATAGTATCTTCTAATTCCTAAACGGAAGCTCCACTCATTGCATCAACATGTGTCATTTTTATGTCCGGTCCGTGACGAACTTCTTGCATAAGTATATTCTGAATAAGTATACTCCATTGTGCGATCTGCGCTAGTTGCATTGTGCGAGCTAGTTGCATGATTTTTTGACATTCATGTAAATTAATGCTTGGCAGTCAGTGACAACTGTAAAGCTTATCCCCAATAGAAATTGTTCGTATCTTTGTAATGTCCATGCAATAGCCATCAACTATAATTTACTTGAATTATAATTTTTCAGCTTCAGTTTTTTTGATAACGCAGTAAACTAACTTGTTATCACTTCCAACTTTAAGCAGCTTTCCTGCGATGCCTTACACACTTGCATCGGTATGAAAGTCTGGGTTATACTAGAGTTAGTAGGTTGTCAAACCACCACTTTTCAAAATATCGACTGATTGTTTTGTTTTTTTCCACTTAAAATCTTCGTTCTTCTTAATTAGCTCAGTTAAAGGTTTTGTTTTTTATAGCAAAATTTTAAATAAATCTCGTAAAAAAAAAAAAACATGTTAAAACGAGAAACCTGATTTTATGCAAATTTGTTGGTTGCAATTGAGAAATTACTTCCACCATTCTTGAGCTTGTGTAATCCCATTCTTATTAATAATGAAACCTAATAAATCTACTTCATTTTTCGCAAACTCACATTTAGATCATTTTAAAATTAAATTAGATTTTGGCATGTACAAGGATGTCGCCAAGTTAACATAAAACATCTTTGTTGCATAAGTATCCTAAAAGCATGGCAGATGAACCGTTGGAATGCTGCTAGTATGTTAGGTTAATCAAAATATCATTCTTTCAAATTGTCCGGTATCATCTGGTGTGATAAATGCAGCTTTTACTTTTGGCCTCTTCTGTCAATTGGATTTGTGTAGAAATTCGTGAGCCAAATCGAGAGTTGTAAACACACTACAATCGTGTAGCTGTTCCAATATATCATCAGTTTTTGGAAGAGGAAATTTATCTTTTATCGTTCGGCTATTTAATTTTCGATAGTCAATAACAAATTGATTTTCACCAGTTTTCTCACGCACCAAAACAGGGCTTGAATATGGGGAATGTATCTCTTTCAGAATACCATGTTCTGTCTATTCATTAACAATTTTTTTTTATTGTTTTTCTTTTCGGTTGTATTTGTTATGTACGGCTTCATACATACTATTACTTCATATTAATTCCATACACCCCAACTCTGATATGTTTAATGCAAAGCAGTCTCTATATCAGGGGTGACCAACCCAAATGTTCTTGCGGGCCACTTTGGAAATGTATCATAACCCGCGGGCCGCATATAAAATTATATATCCCCATATTAGATTTAGACCCATTATAGACATTTTTGGAGTGAAAATTGAAACATAATGAGTTATTATTTTTGAATTTACTATTATTCTTATATGTAAACATAGATAATATAATAATAATAATGATTCTAAACGCGCATTGTAAAGAAATATATAACACTAAACATGAAATATAAAGAATACACAAATATAAACGAAATAAAAAATGAAATCAATAAAAAATATTTATTTTTAGTGCGATATTTGTTTCACCACTCTTTCACTTAGCTTTTGCAAATCGATCTCAAGTTGGGTATTTACACATCGTAATTGGTGTGTTGCAGGTTAGGTCCGTTATGTCTCAGAGTGTTTTGTGTTGGGTCAATTTCATTTTGAAAAAACGATTTGCGGGTGTAAGTTGAACCAAAGCGCTAACAATTTCAACTAAGAGCTCTACTATCAACAATCATCTGTGAGTATCTAAGGATGGTCACTGCGTTATTGAGGTTATTTAAAGTGAAATATAGAACCCGTCATATTAGATATTCCAAGATGCGCGAGCTGAGCTTTGAGTTCGTAGAATATAATTTAATTATTCTGCGAAATCATAACCAAAACTCATAAATAAAACAGGCAATATCTGTCATATATTGCAAGAATATTATTTTAAATTCAAAGTTAATTTTTCTCATAATTTTGACAGTTAATTTTTTTCAATATATGGACGCATACATAATATATTTTTTAATACATTGATTTTTCTACTTTGGCCATTATATAATAAATATATTTTGTAATAGTGTGGATAAAATCTCAATGGACCGAAAAATATTCGGCAATCCGCGGGTTGGCCACCCCATTTTTTTTAACGTTATTTCCTTACATCCAACATTAATAATCGGTATATTAGTTTTTACCTTCCTTGCCTTCCACAAAAGAATTAAAAATTTCTTTCATTTACCAGCATTAACAATTAAGATATTATTTACTTTTATTATTTTTTTTTTTTTACTTTTATTTTATTATTGAGTTTTCGCCATTAAAAATTTATGCTAAATTAAAAATTACGCTTTATTTATTGTTTTAGTAATTTATATTATTTATTATTTTCTATTATATTATTTATTATTTAGCAATTTTTGTATTTATTATTTTACTAGTTTCTATTATTTTTCATTTATTATTTTTTATTATATTATTTATTATTTAGCAGTTTTTTGTTATTTATTATTTTAGTGGTTTCTATTATTTTTTATTATATTATTTATTATTTGGTAGTTTTTGTTATTTATAATTTCAATAGTTTTTTTTTTCTACTTACAATTTAATAAATGGCATTTCTTCGATGCAGTTTAATCCAATAAATGTTTAATCTTTACATAACGGATATACAAAACATCGCCGATCCTATCATACACAATATATTGTAAATCTAAAAGGCGCGCCAGACTAATAAATCAATCAGTTGAGTCGAATCTGGAACAATTAAAACGATAACATCTTTTCCCATCATTTCATCTATTTGAAAATCCACAATTGCAACTTAAACTTTGCAAAACTATCCTAAAAGGAATCCTTGATTCCTAAAGGAATAAAAATCTTTTTACAAGGTATAATATTAATTCTAGACTTAACGGCACGCGAATCTTTCAATATACTAGAATCAGCAACAATATCCATCAAACAGCTGACAGCGCGATTATTAATTGTAGCATTTCTCAAATACTCAAATACGGGAGATTCACGGTCTTAATAATCTTTAATAAATCTAAGTAAAGTAAGTAATTCGTTGAATAATATTTTTTTTTGCATAGTCCTTTAAACATAAAGTGATACAAGCACTTGGGAAATCTTTATATTTATGACCAAAATGATTACACGAAAAACATTTGGATTTACTCTTTTCTTTACAGATAGTTGAATTAATTACCTAACGGTTATCATCATAACATTTAGATGAATTTCTTTTCGTTAAATTTATGGCATATCTGTTTATTTTAATTACAATAAATTTGAGTCTATGTTTTCATATTCTTGCCAGTCACGTGGAGGGTGCTCTGCATCCCAAGCCATGCCTTTCAGTTTAGCACCAGCAGCCGATCGGGAGTGGTAGACGTGATTGGGTGAGTCTGAATTGTAGAATTCGCGTAATGTTATTGAATAAACTAACGGTCATTTTTTTTCGCTTCTTTCTGTCGGTGATCAGAAGACGATAAAGCTTAACAAGGTTGAATTTGTTTTATAAGATCTCTCAAGATATCTGTTAGTATTGAATTTTTTGTACGATTATCTATCTACCGGGTACTGAAATGAATGAAACCAACATTTCAGTATTTTCTGAATTAAAAAGATATTGTTAATTTTACCATAAGCTATTGCCTAAAAACCTATTGTTGAAAAGATTATTTTTCATTCTCTGTAAGCTATTGTTGGAAAGATTATTGTTTATTTTACTATAAGTTATTGTTTAAAAAATATTATTACTGAAAGTTATTGTTGAAAAACTATTGTTACTAAAACCAATATTCCAGTATTTTCTAAATTAAAAGATATTGTTAATTTTACCATTAGTTATTGGTGAAACCTATTGTTGAAAAGATTATTGTTCATTCTACTATAATCTATTGTTGAAAAGATTATTGTTTATTCTACTATAAGCTATTGTTGAAAAATTATTATTACTAAAAGCTATTGTTGAAAAATTATTACTAAAAGCTGTTGTTGAATAATAAAAACTGAAATGATAGTGTAAAAAAATGCAGCTACTATAAAATGAATAAAAAATAAATGATTTCAAAAATTAAAATAAAGTGAAATGAAATTATCAATTTAAAAAATTGTGGTTTGTGTCCAATAGTGTTATAAGAAAATTTATCGGTAAAAACAAAAATTAATATAAACATCGTTGCGTACAACATACCCAAATTGTACGCAAATTGTTCATTTTCATGAAACTCCATCTTTCTAGTCTGATAAATAGTGGTTTCATTTCTATTGTTAAAACAATAAATATTTTTATTAGTATTACTGTTTTTTAATAATTTGCGTGTTGTGTTCAATAGTGTTTTAATAAAATTTATTGGTAATATAAAAATTTATTGGTAATATACAACATACCAAATTTAAGGCAAATTTCTAACATTTTCATGGAAATTTGTTGAGCATCGGTTTTTCCTTGCTGTCGGTTGTAAAATTATTGATAATGTATTATTAAAAAAATATATTGTTTTTAATTGTAGAAATTTGTTGCTAATTTCATTTAATTTTTAATCTTCCAGTGCAAGGATTGTATGGTGAAAAACCCGTGTCATGGCTAGCATTAGAAAGGCAACAGATGATGATGGCATTTCTGGCGATGTGAGTATTTTATTTCTAAATAACGGGAAATTTATTAGAAAATATTATAATAGTCAATATCACTTTTGCTCCATTCTGAATTAAAAAGATATTGTTAATTTTACCATAAGCTATTGTTGAAAAGATTATTGCTTATTCTACTCTAAGCTATTGTTGAAAAATTATTATTACTAAACGCTGTATTTGAAAAATTATTGTTACTAAAATCTATTGTTGAAAAGTTATTATTACTGAAAGCTATTGTTGAAAATTATTATTACTAAAAGCTATTGTTGAAAAATTTATTTCTGAATTTTAAAGCTATTTTGAATTTATTACATGAGATCTCTAGAGGTATCCGGTGTTTTTATAGCTGCTTTTAATTTTTAAATATATCATTCATTACATTTTTTCAATTAACTATATTAAAAGAATGAAAATAAAGATTTGCAAGGTTGTTTGTATAGTTGAAAAAATCTTTGGGATTTTTAATTTTTTATACATCGGTTGGGCAGCTACTATTCCGCACTCTTTCGGAAGCGAGTAGACAAGATGGTGAATAAAATGTTTGGTGTAAGACGTCTCGCATTGGTATAAATTCTTCCTTTTGGAATTTTTCCGTATGACAGGAAAATAAGATGGCATACCACAAAGATCTAGGGAAAGACTATGGAAACCCACCGATGTCTGAGGAAGTTAGATCACTCATCGGTAGGCTTTTTTGTAGCACTTGTCAATAAATCACGATGCCCACAGATTCACAGTAGAAAAGAAAATTCCGCATAATATAAATGTGTTGAAAAATCCGTGCGATATTTGACTATTTTTCACTGGTAATCAAAAATATCATTTATCCTTCTTTTAGTAAATATTTTCTCTTTTATAATTTATTTTCAATTTCATTTTTATTATTTTAAGTATATTAATGATATATATTTGTCCTATAATTTTTCGAACTAAATTTATGACTTGAATTTAAATGTGCTGTACATTTTTTAATGTATCATAAAATGTGTATTGATTCTAAGTGCAATAAATTTGTATCTAATTTTCCATATTCTTTCCAGGCACAAGGAGGGTCTTCTGAATCCCCTGGCATGGCTCAGATTTTGAAAGTAGCAGGAGATTTGGGTGGCATTCCTGGATGGGTGAGTCTTTTATTTGTATAATAAGAGTAATTTATTAGAGAACAATAAACTAGAGTCACACTTTTTTTATGTCGAAAATGAGAATACGATAAAAAACACACGTGGGATTTATTTTATAAGATCTCTCAAGATATCTCTTATTTGCAAATATTTACTCAAATACTAATAAAAACGCAATAATTTATTGTGTAAAAATACAGCTGTTAAAAAATAAATAAAAACTAATTGATTTCAAAATTCGAACAGTTCGACTCCGTTAGTGGCGATTCTGTAATCGCTGTTTTCTGAAACGAGGAGACTCCATGGCAGTTATGACAACGTGTGTGAAGCATTGCGCGTTAGTAGCCACTATAACTGGAGGCAATTTTTAGAGCTTTCTTCCATACGACACTTAAAGGAAGGACGTTACCCTAAAAAATCCTAACGATTAATAATTCTCTCCTTAGTCCATCAACGGGGATATAATTTCATGCAACGTCCTATCTCGAGGCTGACCAATGTCCAAAAATAAAGATGGATACTTCAATTTTGTCTGAAAATGTTATGTTGTTTTTATAAAATGAACTGTACTAAACATATAAGTTACTACAAAATTTAATGATGAATAATGAGAAAAGTGGGAAAATGTAATGTAATGTTCCATTGCATTACATAGCAAAATAATTGGTGTGTTGTGTTCAATAGTGTTTTGATATAGTTTATTGGTAAAAACAAAAATGAACATGAACATAGTTGCGTAAAACGTATCAAATTTTACACAAATTTTCAACATTTCCCTGAAAATTTCTCCCCCCACTCTCCCTCTGGTGGCATTCCAGGATGGATGAGTGTTTTTATTGGTATAATACAAACATGAGAATACAATAAATAAAAAAAAACCATGGAATTTATTTTATAAGATCTCTCAAGATATTTCTTATTTACGAATATTTATTGTATGATTATTTACTCAGGTACTACTAAAAACGCCATAATTTATTGTGTAAACAATACAGCTATTATAGAATGAATAAAATTTAATGATTTTTAAAAAATTAAGAGAGTGATTGAATTGATACCTTACAAATAATTTGTGTGTTGTGTTCAATAGTGTTTAATGTAGTTTATTGATAAAAATAAAAAATAATATAGAGATCGTTGCGTAAAACGTGCCAAATTATAAAGGAAGTTTTTAGCATTTTCCTGGAAAATTCCTCCCCCTCCCTCTGATGACATTCCAGGACGGATTAGAGTTTTATTTATATAATAAGAGTATTTTAGTAGAGAACAATAAACTGGGAATGAATCGTATTTTTTTCTTTCCTTCATATCGAACATGAGAATACGATTAAAAAATATGTAGAATTTATTTTATAAGATAACCCTTATTTACGAATATGTATTGTATGATTATTTACTCAGATACTAATAAAAACTCAATGATTGTGTAAAAAATACAGCTATTAAAAATGAATAAAAACTAATTGATTTCAAAAATTAAGAAAGTGAATGAAATGATCCATTACAAATAATTTGTGCGTTGTGTTCAATTGTGTTTTAATGTAATTAATGGTAAAAACAAAAATTAACATAGAGATCGTTGCGTAAAACGTACGTACCAAATTATACATAAATTTTTAACATTTTCCTGGAAAATTCCCCCTCCTCCCTCTAGTGACATTCCAGTATGCACAATGAGTGTTTTATTGGTATAATACTATTATTTATTAGTATTTTATTAGAGAACAATAAACTAAGAATCACACTTATTATTTTTCTTTCGTTTATATCGAAAATGAGATACGATGAAAAAACACATGAAATTTATTTGATAAGATCTCTCAAGATATATCTTATTTACGAATATTTATTGTATGATTATTTACTCAGGTGCTAATTAAAACGCAATAATTTATTGTGTAAGAAATAAAGCTGTTAAAAAATGAATAACAACTAATTGATTTCAAAAATTAAGAAAAAAGAAGTGAAAGGATTCATTACAAATAATTTGTGTGTTGTGTTCAATTGTGTTTTGATATAATTTATTTATAAAAAAATTAACATAAACATCTTTGCGTAAAACGTACCAAATTATACACAAATTTTCCTGGGAAATTCCTCCCCCCTCCTTCTGGTGCACATCGGATTCCTTCCCTTCAGGGGTAAAATTATTTCTAAAAATTTATGAAATAAATTAAAATAATTTAATAAATAAATTTATTTAAAAATTTTTTTTAAAAGTATCGATTGCTTCTAAGTGCAGAAATTTGTAGCTAAATTCAATTAAATTCAATCTTTCCAAAAACGAGGAGTGTATGCTGTGTTCGACTCCGTCAGTGGTGATTTTGTAATCGTTGTTTCAGAAACGAGATTTCCAAAGTGGCCCACAAGATCATTTGGGTTGGCCACCACTGGACTAAAGAAATAAATTTAAAATAGGTATTGATGACATAAATGGGTATTAGAGTAAAACACTTTCCTTTGGCTCAGGCGAAAAAACTCGTTGGACGTCCATTGCAGTCACATGCTTTAGAAGCGAGAAGACTCGATGGCAGTTGTGACTACTTATGTAAAACGGCTCGCATCGAGTTAATAGCTGCCTGGTGGAATTTTTCTAGGTTTTCCACATTGTAACACAGAAAGGCGGGGGGAGGAAGTGTCCTACGTTCATCAACCATTGGTAGACTGTTCGAGGTATAAATGAAACATAAGTCTTACAGATGAACTCCAGAAAAAAAAAATTTATTATATATCGCCACGAAATCTGAGTAACAGTACAGGAATTTTTCATTATATTTAAAAAAAAGTAAATATTTATTCTGTTATTGTTCTAATGCAGTTAGCTCTATAGAGATAGTTAATCTTTATGCCATAAGCAAGGGCAGTACAGCTGTTACTTATTCAACACTACCCAAGGGCACGTGTAGCTTGAAGATGTGCAACGACTATACTACTAATACTAGCAGATATACTTGAAGATATGTTACTAATGCTAGCAGATATGTTTGAAGATATGCTACTAATGCTAGAAGATAGGCTTGAATATTTTCTATTAATGCTATACAACACTACCCCCACAACGCTCACAAAGATTATATTAGACCGGGACATACGGTTTAAGGGAACCATATGTACGCTACAAACCGGAAACCATTACAAACATCTATGGCACTGCCGCGCCGGAGTGCTAGCCACTCGACCATCAGGCCCCTCGTTATAATTGAAAATATAGCGCCTGAATGTCCGATTATCTAGCGTTCTGGCTCCTCGATGACACAGGTTTCTGGTTGAGTCCTGGCGGTGCCATGGATGTTTGTTGTTCCACTTTAATCCGTAGGTACCGGTTTCATACGACTGTAACAGCGTCACAGAACCAAATTAGATTTCTACCTACAGATGCTCCATCACAGTAGAAGCTGCTCCTTTCACTCCATTCATGAGTAGGTCACTCATGGGATGTCTCTCGCTGCAGGACAATGAGGATTAGTCACACACACATAATTAAAAATATGTATTAAAATAGGATTTATATTTATTCTCATAATATGCGTAATTATATTTGAGAAGAAAAACATTTGTATTTCCAATTCGTCAAATTAAATTCATTATTTTAATTTAATTTTTTATCTCTGATTAATGTTCCACAAGGTATCAAATGTTTCTAATTACAGTGTTATGTAACTAATTTTAAATAATTGTTTATACTCCTTGTAGCCAAACAGGGGTTATACCCATCCGGGTTCCATTCATTTGGAGAAAAATACCAGAAGATGGAATACTTGTGACACTACTTCCTGTGTAAGTATTCAATTGCTGAAATTGAGAAATTTAATGCATAAACCTAATTTAAGAGTCACTAATTTAAATTCTTTTATATGCTTGAACCGAGACCCAGTGATAACATGCACAGTTAGTGTGCCAAAGTGTAGTGGTTCGAATTGATAGCTGCGCTGTTCTAGTCACTACTTTCAGAAACGATATAGATTGCGAAAATGTGTGTACAATTATGGCATAGATTAGCTGTCTGGGGAAAATTTTATGAATTTTATCTCATACGAAACGCAAATGTAGGTAAATTACTCTTAAAGTTCTCCCGAAAGGCACTGTCCACCCCAAAACGAGTAAACGAGAAGAGTCGATGGAGATTGGAAAAATGTCTATAACGCATATCGCATAGATGAACTGCCTTGGTGTAAATTTTACCTATTTTCTCTCACAAATGCGGAGGAGTTATCTCCAGAAATGCACTGTCCGCCCCACATCACTTCTGTCGGATGTTCAAAGTATAAATAAATAAGGCTCATCGCGGCTCCATCCTCTACTTTATAACTGGTAGAGGATATAGCCTTAAGTGGGATAAGTTGTGGGGAAAAGTATAGTCACTTATTTATTATTCCTTCTGTTCCTATCCGAAATGAGAATTCAGTAGAAAATGCATCTTGAATTCAAGATACATCTACAGATATTTATGGGGTATGGGTATGACATGGGGCGGCATAGCCCTAGTTAGGGTGAGGTGCTGGAAAAGAATAGCCCCCGTCTTTTTTGTTCCGTTATTAGAAAATGAATCGGAAAAGAAATGATTTTAAAAATTATTGTAGTGACATTAGATTTCACACTTATAAGACCTAAGAAATGTAAAACATGTGGATGTTATGGATGTTAGCATTATTTTTAAAAAATATTGCTAGTAATAATATGAATTACTACATATAAATTCATAAAAAAAGAGCATGCTAAGATAACTTAAAAAAATATATTTATAATATAAATATAAATAATATATATATATATATAATTATTTATATTTATAATCGTACATCTCATTGGAAAAAGTATTAGAAATTATGCAAAAAAATAATCTGTTTGTTAGGTACAACATATATCAAGGAGAAGAATTTGATTCGTTTTGTTTTTACATCTAGAAAAACAAAAGATAATCCAAGAATAAAATGATGGTATGAAATTATTTAAAATGTATTGAAAATAATGTTTCCCTTTCAGCGATCTAAAGCTGCGAAAGGCGGAGCAAAGCTTAGAGAACCTGACAACGAGAATCAGGTAATCAATCCTTCTTTTAAGTTCTTTCAAAATAGCAGCCGATACAAAGACCACAGTTAATTCATCGAAATGATGGTTTGATAGTAAATCTATCTAAATCTTTATGGTCTTATGAGCCACTGCACAGTGTATCAATTTTCTGAAGTTTTGGAAAAAAAAAAAACTTAAAATAAGTTTGAAAATTTCAATTTGAATTTTAATTAAACTAACAAAATATAATAAATGTAAAAAGTGAAATGCGTGACGGGTATATTTATAATGGTTATAATTCATATTACTTTGAATATTTATTCGCAATATTGTTTAAAGCAGTAAATAATGGTATAAAATCATTGGTAGAGGCGACATAACCAAAAGTGGGTTGAGGTGTGGGAAAAAGTACATAGTCACTTTTATTTTTATTTTTGTTCCAATCCAAAATGAAAATTGGTAGAGAATATGTATGTTGAATTCCTTTTATGAGACATCTTCAGATATTTTCAAAGTTACAGTTTTACCTCAGGATTCTAGGAAAACTGCAATAAATGATATTCTAACGAAGTCCGTTATTAGAAAATGAATGGGAAAAGAAATGATTTTAAAATTACGGAAGTGACATTAGATTTCAAACCTATAAGACGCCCAAATATATAAAAAATATTTCTTGAGATAATATGAAATACTACACGTAAGTTCATAAAAAGAGAATATGCTAAGATAACTCTAAAAGGCAGATTTAAATTTATAATCGTACATCTCATTGGAAGTAGTATTAGAAATTATACAAAAATAGTCTATTTGTTAGGTACAACATACATATAGGAAGAGATTTTATTTTGTTTTTGCATCACATCTAGACAAACATAAGATAATAAAAGAATAAAATGATGATATGAAATTATTTAAACTGTACTTGAAATAATATTTTCATTTCAGAAATCTGAAGTTGGGAAAGGCGGAGCAAGGTGTGAAGATCCTGACAACGAGAATCAGGTAATCCTTCTTTTAAGTTCTTTGAAAATCGCTGTCGATAGAAAGACCAAAATTATTTAATCGAAAATGGTGGCCGGATTGTTAATCTATCAAACGTCATGGTCTTGTGAGCGAGTGCACAGTGTATCGCAATTTTTTGAAATAAGATTGAAAATTTCAATTTGAATTTTAAAGTAACAAAATATGATAAACGAAGAAAAAAGT
Organism: Caerostris extrusa; assembly: GCA_021605095.1. Classification (NCBI taxonomy): domain Eukaryota; kingdom Metazoa; phylum Arthropoda; class Arachnida; order Araneae; family Araneidae; genus Caerostris; species Caerostris extrusa. The sequence continues at coordinate 39,474 of BPLR01002142.1, forward strand.
GAAATGCTTGATGGGCATATTTATAACGGTTATAATTCATATTACTACAAATATTTATTCGCAATATTATTTAAGACAGTACATAAAAACGATATATTTAAATTTATAATCGTACACCTCATTGAAAATAGTATTAGAAATTAAACAAAAATAGTCTGTTTGTTAGGTGCAACATAAGTCAAGGAAGAGATTTTGATTCGTTTTTGCATTGCATCTAGAGAAACATATGATAATAAAAGAATAAAATGGCGGTACGAAATTATTTAAACTGTACCTAAAATAATGTTTTCATATCAGAAATCTAAAGTTGTGGAAGACGGAGCAAAGCAAAGAGATCCTGACAATGAGAATCAGGTAATCCTTCATTTAAGTTCTTTGCAAATAGCTGTCGATACAAAGACCAAAGTGAATTAATCGAAATGGTGGTCTAATAGTAAATCAATCTAAACCTTCATGGTCTTATGAGCCACTGCACAGTGTATCGAAACTTTCTAGTTTTTGGCAAACAAATTTCTTAAAATATGATTGAAATTTATAAAAAATTTTATTTCAGGAAACTAAAGTTGTGAAAAGCTGTGTATACCTTAGAGCTCCTGAAAATGAGAATGAGCCAAGCAGAGGATATGATGCCAGTTCCATTTATTGGGATGAAAATAACGGAGGATTGAATATTGGGGGCACTACTTACTACGTGAGTATTTATCTGCTGAAATATGAGAAATGTAATAGAGAACCAAAATTGAAGAGTAACTAATTTAAATTCATTTATATGTTTGAATTGTGGCCCAGTGACCACATACACAGGTAGTTTGCAGGAGAGTAATGACTCGAACTGATAGCTGCGCTGTTCTAGTCACTACTTTAAAAAACGATATAGATTGTGACTACGTGTATTCAATTATTTCGTGTAGATTAACTGTCCAGGGAAAATTTTATGAATTTTCTCTCATAAAATTTTCATTAAGGAGAATTTTAAGGGTAATCTTCCCGCAACTCAAATGCGGGACTCTGACTTACAAAAATCTATATATCTACAACAGCAGCGAAAGGAGATTTTGTATTAGCTATTTTTATTACGGAAATAAGGCTTAATGTATTAAAAATGCAGCATCTTTGAGTGTATAATATACAATTTTCTTTTTTTTAAGCTATTCTATAATACTTTCGTGCCTGTAAATGATAACGTAATGTTTATGTAGGATATACTAACAAATTTAGACTACATGGACTGTCAAGTGAGTGCAAATAATACAGCTTTAAAATTGATTGAAAAAAATATTTTTATAGATATATGATAGCAAAAAAAAAAATCAATGAATTTATTTCACAAATTCTTCTAAATCTATTAATAAAGGTGATACGTCAGGAGTCTGGAGTTGGTATAAAAAATCCGACTCAGGAGTAGGATTTTTTTTTATTTTGACTCAATGGCAACCCCTGGTTCGTGGTATAGAAAAGTAAGACTCACGGATGTAAAGATGAAAAGTATTACACTAAGTATGTACCGGCTAAACCCCGAAGAAAGGGAAATTACGTTGCCATGGTATTCAAAAGAAATAATCATTCTACTCTTGGTGAATCTTGATTGAAAATATACACTGGTGCACTATTTCTAATGACTGGTGATATTATCACCCACAGTAACAACAAAATGAAAATTCTCAGATTGATATTTAAATAAATGGAGGGTTCAGGATGTAGCGTTGTGCTGCAAATGTAGGGATGTAGTTGTACATTTTTCATTTCAACCCCTATACTCCAAGTGGTAACACGGATAATAGATTTTAAGTATTTGGCTCGAGTGAACAGGTGTCGTTTAAAGTGATTGTTTAACGAGTAAATTTAAATTGACGAACGTGAAATTTTTGCTGTGTCTTACTGTTATCATTTAGATGATTTTATGTGTAGATGTATTTTTGAAATTAACAGTACTTTTGCCAAGGAGCTTGATATTACACACGGCGTTGCTTTTCAGCCTTGAAAAGCATTTAAGACAACTGGAATGTGTAGCAAGCGTCAAAGGGTAGGTCGTATTTGAAGTTAAACGCCTGCCAAACATAGGCACATACTAGTCCTATAGACAAAACAGATAAGCGCACAGCAACCAGGAATGGGGGAAGTTGAATTTATTTCTGCCACAGGAAATTGATCTCTCTAAAAACGGTAGTCAGACATTTGTAAAGCAGCGCTATACGCCTAGATATCTGTTGTGTGTGTTCCATTATCCAGACTTCACCGTAGGGCCAATTTGCAATATGTTTGGGATTATCGCTGTTGAACCTAACACTACTGGGCTTGCGTATTATTCTCGGATTAAAGTTGGTTCAATTTCAAATCTGATTGAAATGGCAGCTCATTTGACATCAAAGTGGTACTGCAGATCGGCCAGAAAATATCAAAAAGAAAAGGACCAATATTCTACATGCAGTATCATGATATTGGCCGGCATTATGATAAATGGCAGCACGTTCCTGTATGTGCTCATAAATTTGTTTTCAAAGACGACAAAAAACATATTATTGAACAGTCTCTGTACATTATGGTCTAAACAGCTAAGATATTTAAAGCCAACAAGCTCTAATGATCTAAAGTCAATTGAAAATTTTGGAAGTGCCTCTCAAGTCGACTAAATTTTCCAAGAAATAAGATCACCATCATCCATGCATTAACTAAAGTGTGGAAAAATTTGCATCAACAGCTGCTGCACCATGTTTGGCAAAGCATACAACGACGTATGAAAAGGTACGTCGGACGCTAGGGTGGACATATTAGGTACCAACATGTTACTAAAATGTTTCTACTATTAGTGGTATGCATAAGTGTAATGCGAGGTCCAGATTTTTTAACAGAAAGAAAGATATTTATAATCTTGCGTGTTAAGACCTACGAAACAATGAGCAATTTTTCCAGAGTATTCAAAACAAAAGTGTTTTTTTTTTCTATTCATGGTAAATCATTCTGAAAATAAAATACATTCCATGTTTCATATTGTTTAAAAATAATTGTGATGAAAACACATTTGTCCTCTCAATTTGTTGAATTAAATTTATGATTTGAATTAACTATGCCCTAATAATTATTACAAATTTGCTTCACTAAGTATTTATAATTTCTAAGTTAAGAAACTTGTAACTAATATCGATTAATTGTTCGTATTCTTCCAGGCTCCATCATTCCAGGGTCAGAGAGGTTTCATTCCTCCTACCGGCTTGGATATTATGCCAAATTATGTTGATCAAGGTTACATTCCTAGTTATGTAAGTATTAAATTAGAATATAACAGAATCATTTTTCTTTGACGTGGAAATACTTAAATCGTGGCCCAGTTGCAAAATGCTCAGTTAACGCGAATCAGGGCAGAGTTCGATTTCGCTGCTGATGGTGCTACTACAGCAGCTTTCAAAATCAATGAGACTCAATGGCAGCTATGATAACGTGTATAAAGCTCATAGCTCATATAGTCAGGTAACTGGTCGCAGTTTTCTGGGTTTTCTTCCATACAACACTTAAATGATGGGCGTGGAATGTTACGGAAATTTACATTCTAGCTACGTAAGTATTATATTAGAATATAATAGAATCCTTTCCATATACATAGAAATAGGCCAAATCGTGGCACAGTTGCAAAGTGCAAAGCCCGTAAATTTCTCCCAATAGTCTATTTCTTTTCTCTCTTAACTCGTCGGTGGAATATTCCCAGCCTATATCCACAGATCTCGAGGACCACCGATGTGGAAAAGAAGAAAAAGATGGGAAAACCACAGATTTGTATAGATTTATAATTCGAATAACAAATTTTTTTTTTTAAATAATTTTTAATTTTCTAAAATTCTAGAAATTTTCAAAAGTTTCTTTCTGTTTGTGTTATTGATAAGTGAAAAAAGAGACACAGAGTTTAAAACAGAAAAAAAAATGGTATTCATTACCTATCCTTTAAAAATCGCTTAAAATTAAAGAATTTTTAACATGGTATATCAACGGAAATATTTATTCTATTCATGGTTTATATTCACGAAAATATGTTTCATTACATTTATACTGTTAAAAGATTTTTGTGATGAAAGCACATTTGTCTTCTGAATTTGTCGAATTAAATTTATGATTTGTATTTACTATGCCCTAATAATTATTAAAAATTTACTCCACTAAGTATCGATTACTTCTAAGTTCAGAAACTTGTAACTAATATCGATTAATTGCTAACATTCTTTCCAATTTCAGGGAGGTTTCAATACTCCTACCGGCTTGGATATTATGCCAAGTTATGTTAATCAAGATTACATTCCTAGCTACGTAAGAATTAAATTAGACTATAATAGAATCATTTCATTATTAATAGAAATAGCCCAAATTGTGGCGAGTTGCAAAGTACTCAATTGAAGCGTATTAGAGCTGGGTCAGTTCGCTAGTAGTCGTGGTATTGTAGAAGTTTTCAGAAACAAAAGATTGGATGACAGCTATGAAAAAATGTGTAAAAAGCTCATCGCGTCAATATCCACGGTAACTGGCAGTAGTTTTCTGTTTATTTTCCATAAAACACTTAAGTGGAGGGCGACTACCCATAAAAATCCTTGCTTTTTCCTGGTTTCTTCTCTGTTTGCTCGTCGGGGGATGTTCCTGACATATATCCGTAGATATCGAGGACCACAAATGTTCAAGGAGTAAATGGAAAATAACGGATTTCTATAGATTTAAAATTTCAATATTTTCTTTTTTCAAAAAATAATTTTTATTTTTGTGAAATTCTAGAAATTCTCAAGCATTTCTGCTGGTCGTGGTATTCGCGAGTGAAAAACGATGCCCAGAATTTAAAACAGAAAAAAATGATATTCATTACCTATGGGTTAAAATTCACGGAAAAATAAAGGAATTTTCCGTAGTGTAACAATTCAAATATTTTTTCTATTTGTAGTTAATAGTTAATAAATTAATTGTTCATATTCTTTCCAGGCGCAAGGAGGTTCCATTCCACTTACCGGCTTGGATATTATGGGCAGTTATCTTAATCAAGGTTACATTCCTATCTATGTAAGTATTAAATTAGACTGTAACAGAATCATTTCCTTTACGTAGAGCATTTTTATTAGCAGCCTTAGCAGAAATTATAGCAGCCTTCAGAAACAAAGAGACTCGATGGCAGATACAACAACATGTGTAAAGAGCCACACTAACTGGTCACAGTTTAATGGGTTTTCTTCCATACAACACTTAAATGCCGTGCAGTTACCCATAAAAATCCTCACTATTTCCTGTTTTCTCATCTCTTTGCTTGTCGGTGGGATGTTCCTGACGTATATCCGTAGATCTCGAGGAACATATATGCCAAAAATAATTGGTTTGGTTTGTCGCTCTACGATCATCTTGTACACACGAGGGCTAAACAGACCAGAACCTACAGTTTAAAGTGGATTACGAACAACTAACAACCGCCCATTCCGCCAGAATTCAAACTGAAACCTGTGATACCAAATGCCAGAGCGCTAGCCAGTTGGTCACCAGATCACAAAAAATAAATGGAAAATAACAGATTTCTGTAGGTTTAAAATATCAAGAACAGAATCTTTTATAAAAATAATTTTTATTTTTCTGAAATTCTAGAAATTCTCAAGTGTTTCTGCTGGTTGTGGTATTCATAAATGAAAAACGATGTCCATAATTTAAAAGAGAAAAAAATGATATTCATTACTTATCTCGGAAAAGTAAAGGTTTTTCCGTAGTATAACAATTCAAATATTTATTCTATTTGTAGTTAATAGTCGCGTAAAATATGTTTCATCACGTTTATATTGTAAAAAAATATTTGTGCTGAGAATACATTTGTCTTCTGAATTTCTCGAATTAAATTTATGATTTGAATTCACTCTCCCTTAATAATTAATAAAAATTTGCTTCGCTAAGTATCGATTGCTTCTAAGTTCAGAATCTTGTAACTAATATCGATTAATTGTTCATATTCTTTCCAGGCTCAGGGATGTTTCATTAATCCCTTGAATATTATGCCAAGTTATGTTAATAAAGGTTACATTCCTATCTATGTAAGTATTCAATTAGACTATAACAGAATCATTTCATTATAAGTAGAAATACCTAAATCGTGGCCCAGTTGCAAAGTGCGCAGTTAACGCGAATTAGGGCAAGGTTCGATTTCGCTAATAATGGTGTTATTAAGTATAGCAGCCTTCAGAAACAGAGAAACTCAATGGCAGCTGTAACAACATGTGTAAATAGTCACAATAACTGGTCGCAGTTTCCTGTGTTTTTCTTCCATACAACACTGAAATGCCGTGCAGTTACCCATAAAATTCCTCACTATTTCCAGTTTTCTTGTCTCTTTGCTCGTCGGTGGGATCTTCCTGACGTATATCCGTAGATCTCGAGGACCACAGATGTCAAAAAAATAAATGGTTTGGTTTTGTCGTTCTACGATTATCTTGTACACAGAATGGCTAAACAGACCGGAACCTACAGTTTAAAGGGGATTCTGAGCAACTAACAAACCGTCCATTCCGCCAGAATTCAAACCTGAAACCTGAGATACCAAATTCCAGAGCACTATTCAGTTGGTCACTAGGCCACAAAAAATAAGTGGAAAATAACAGATTTCTGTATATTTAAAATATCAATAACCGCGTCTTTTATAAAAATAATTTTTATTTTTTTGTAAAAAATTTTATTAATTTTCAAGCGTTTCTGCTGTTTGTGGTAGTCATAAATGAAAACGATACCCAGAACTTAAAACAATAAAAAAATGATATTCATTACCTGTCGGTTTAAAAACACGTGAAAAAGTAAAGGATTTTTCTATGTTATAACAATTCAAATATTTATTCTCTTTGTAGTTAATAGTCGTGGAAAATATGTTTCATCACGTTTATATTGTAAAAAAAGATATTTGTGCTGAGAATAAATTTGTCTTCTTAAGTTGTCGAATTAAATTTATGATTTGAATTCATTATGCCCTAATAATTATTAAAAATTTGCTTCGCTAAGTATCGATTGCTTCTAAATTCAGAATCTTGTAACTACACTCATGTCCATAAATTAAGGATAATGAAGTTCTGGCAAAGAAAGAGACAGAAGCAAAACAAATTTGACTTATTTGTAAAGTCTATTTATTAAACAAAAGGTAAAAAAGAGCAAAAGATGCTATATGTTTGACATCATTAATAAAATTGCGATTTTTTATTCCTGTGAGCAAATTTCGAAAAGAACCTATTTACAAAAATAGTATAACATGATTAATATGATGGTTATTATGGAGTATGTCTCCCGGACGATTCAATACCAGCCTTACAACGCCTAGGCATGCTGAGTATCAAATTATCAATCTGATCTTGGGGAATATTACACCACTCATCAGCAATGCCCTCCAGTTCCGGTTGACAGGTGGGGGAGGGTTGACGGGCTGCAATTCGTCGGCCAAGCATATCCCCACACATGCTCTATTGGATTCAAGTCCGGTGAGTATGCTGGCCAATCCATACGGGTGATATCCTCCAATTGAAGGCATTCGCCTACAATGTTCGCACGGTGAGGACGGGCGTTTTCATCCATAAACAGAAATTCAGCACCCATGGCGTCCCGAAACAAACGTACATGTTGTTCCAGAATGACATCCCGATAGATGTGGCCTGTCATCGTTACACTCTGAACATGCAGGTCAGTTTCTGGAACAAGAATAATTCCTCCCCCAAACGAGCCATCCTGCACCACCGTAACGGTGTCGTTCAATGATGTTCTCTTGGTGGTAACGGGTACCTGGCGCTCTCCATATGAAAGTCCGGCGAGAATCAGACTGCAAACTAAATCTGGACTCGTCGGAAAAACATCACACAAGACCACTGTTGCGGTATCCACAATGCATGCTCTCTACTCCAGGTTAATCGCAGGCGACAGTGAGTTGCGGTAAAGGACACATCTGACAGGCCTACGAGCATATAGACCAATGTGCCCTAAGCGTCTGTACACGGTCTGCCTTGAAACTGTCGTACCGGTAGCAGAAGAGAGCTGACGAGACAGGTCTGATGCTGTGCTCCGTCTGTTTCTTTTGGCAGTAACTGCTAAATACCGTTCCTCATTCGGCGCTGTAACTCGGGGCGACCTGTGCTGTAACATCTACTCACATTACCATCATCTTGGAATCGTTGCCAAAGACTGCAGATGACACTTCAGGCGATTCCAAGTTCCTCGGATACTTCCAGCTGGGTACGTCCACATTCCAGTCGTCCGATAATTCTACCACGTAAAAAATCATCCAAATGCTTTCTTTGTGCCATAACCATTCGGTTATTGCACTAAAAGGTTTTTAAAGCGCTTATGAACAATTTTACTTCTTTGCCACCATTCCTTATATATCCCTCTCTTACAATCTCGTCATTGTGACGTACTATCCGCGCCATCTGGTGGTTTCCTGTAATTTGCATATTCTTCTTCAAGAGGTGTGTGATAACTCTACAGGTGAAATTTTATTTTAGAGTTCAATTTCTGTGTGATTCTGAATTATCCTTAATTTATGGACATGAGTGTAATATCGATTAATTGTTCATATTCTTTCCAGGCTCAGGGCGGTTTCTTTAATCCCTTGAATATTAGGCGCCATTATGCGAATCAAGGTTACATTCCTATCTATGTAAGTATTCAATTAGACTATAACAGAATCATTTCATTATAAGTAGAAATACCTAAATCGTGGCCCAATTGCAAAGTGCGCAGTTAACGCGAATTAGGGCGGGATTCGATTTCGCTAATAGTGGTTTTATTATAGAAGTCTTCAGAAACAAAGAGACTTGATGACCGTTATCACAATATGTGTAAATAGCTACAATAACTGGTCACAGTTTTCCGGGTTTTCTTCCATACAACACTTAAATGCCGTGCGGTTACCCCAAAATCCTCACTATTTCCAGTTTTCCCTCATCTCTTTCTCGCCGGTGGGATGTTCCTGATGTATATCCGTAGATCTCGAGGCCACAGATGTCAAAAAAATAAATGGTTTGGTTTGTCGCTCTACGGTCATCTTTGCACACAAGGCCTATACAGACCTGAACCTACAGTTTAAAGTGGATTCCGAACCACTAACAACCCTCCATTCTGCCAGAATTCAAACCTGAAACATGTGATACCAAATGCCAGAGCCTAGCCACTTGGTCACCAGGCCACAATAAAAAAATGGAAAATTACAGATTTCTGTAAGTTTAAAATTCAATACCACAATCTTTTATAAAAATAAATTTTATTTTTCTAAAATTCTAGAAATTCGTAAGCGTTTCTGCGTTTCGTGGCATTCATAAGTGAAAAACGAGGCCTATAGTTATTAACAGAAAAAAAAAAATAACTTTCATTACCTATCGGTTAAAACATACGGAAAAGTAAAAGATTTTTCCCTAGTGTATGAATTGAAATATTTTTTATTCATGATTAATAATCGGGAAAATTATGTTTAATTACATTTATATTGCTAAAAGATTTTTTGTGATGTGAACACATTTGTCTTTTCAATTTGTGAAATTAAATTTATGAATTCGAATCACTATGCCCTAATAATTATTAAAAATTTGCTTCACTAAGTAATGTTTGCTTGTAAGTCAGAAACTTGTGACTAATATCGATTAATTGTTCATATTCTTTCCAGGTGCAGAGAGGTGTCCTTAATCCTGCCGTCTTTGATATAATTCAAAGTTGTATTGTTCGAGGTTACATTCCAAGCTATGTAAGTATTAAATTAGAATACTTATAACAGAATCATTTTCTTATAAGCAGAAATAGCGCAAATCGTGGCCCAATTGCTAAGTCCAAAGCCCATAAAATCCTCACTATTGGCTATTTCTTCTTTCTTAGCTCGTCGGTGGGATGTTCCTGGCATATATCCATAGATCTCGAGGACCACTAATGTTCAAAAGTAAATGGAAAACAAGATATTTCTGTTATTTTAAAACCGAATCTTTTAAAAATAATTATATATTTTTTTTAAGATTCCAGAAATTCTCAAGAGTTTCTGCTTTTCTTTCATAAGTGAAAACGTGGTCCAGAGTTTATAACAAAAAAAAAAAAAAAATGATTTTCGTTACCTATTGGATTTAAAACACCGTAGGTTAAAACAAGCGGAAAAGTAAAGTTTTTTCCGTAGTATATCAATTCAAATATTTTTTCTATTCGTAGTTAATAATAGTGGAAAATATGTGCCATCCGGTTTATATTGTAAAAATGTACAAAGCGTAAAATGGAAAATAACGGATTTCTGTAGATTTAAAATTTCAATAAAAGAGTTTTTTTTTTTTTTAATAATTTTTATTTTTCTAAAATTCTAGAAATTCTCAAGCGTTTCTGCTGTTCGTGGTATTCATAAATGAAAAACGATGCCCAGAATTTGAAACAGAAAAAAATTATATTCATTACCTATCGGTTATAATTCTTGGAAAAGTAAAGGATTTTCTGTAGTATAACAATTCAAATATTTATTCTTTTTGCAGTTAATAGTCGCGGAAAACATGTTTCATCACGTTCATATTGTAAAATGATATTTGTGTTGAGAATACATTTGTCTTCTTATTTTGTCGAAATAAATTTGTGATTTGAATTCACTATGCCCTAATAATCATTAAAAATTTTCTCCACTAAGTATCAATTACTTCTAAATGCAGAAACTTGTACGCAATATCGATTAATTGTTAATATTCTTTCCATTTGCAGGGTGGTTTTATTCGTCCTACCATCTTTGAAATACTGCCAAGTCATGTTGTTCTAGGTTACATTCCAAGTTTTGTAAGTATAAAATTACAATTTAAGAGAATCACTTCATTACACGTAGAAACAGCGAAAATCGTGGACCAGTTGAAAAGCGCAAAGCCCATAAAATTCTCACTATTGGCTATTTTCTTCCCTCTTAGCTCGTCGGTGCTATGTTTCTGGCATATATCCGTAGATCTGAGGACCCCCGATGTTCAAAAAATAAATTCAAAAACAGAGATTGTTTTAGGTTTAAAATTCTTGTAACCGAATTTTTATATAAAAACAATTTTTATTTTTCTAAAATTCTAGAAATCCTTAAACGTTTCTGCTGTTCGTGGTATTCATAAGTGAAAAACGAGGCTCAGAATTCAAAACAGAAAAAAAAAAAATGATATTCATTACCTATCGGTTAAAACTCGCGGAAAAATAAAGGAATTTTCATAGTGTACCATTTATTTTATTCATGGTTAATAATCGTGTAAAATATGTTTTATTACATTTATATTGTAAAAAGATTTTTGTGATAGGATAGATTTGTCTTCTTAATTTGTTGAATTAAATTTAAGCTTTGAATTCACTATGCCCTAATAATTATTAAATATTTGGTCCCCTAAGTAACGATTGCTTCTATGCACAAAAAACCTGTAGCTAATTTCGATTAATTGTTCATATTCTTTCCAGGTCCACGGAGGTTTTTGTTCATCCTCCTTTTTTGCTTATTTCGCCAAGGAAAGTTATGCAAGGTTTCGTTCCTAACTATGTAAGTATTATATTAGAATATAACAGAATTATTTCCTTACACATAGAAATAGCCCAAATCGTGGACCAGTTAAAGTGTTCAGTTCGCGTGAAGGCTGGTTGTGTTAGATTCCGCTAGTAGTGGTTTTACTATAGTTGCTTTCAGAAACAAAAGATTCAATGGCAGCTATGGCAGCATGTGTAAAGCTCATCGTGTCAATAGCCACGGTAACTGGTCGCAGTTTCCTGGGATTTCTTCAATGCAACACTTACATGCCGGCCTGTAACCCTTAAAAATCCTCACGATTGGCAGTCTTCTTCACTCTTAGATCGTCCATGGGATGTTTCTGGCATATATCGGTAGATCTCGAGGACCACCGATGTTCAAAAATAAATGGGAAAACAACACATTTATTTAGTTTTAAATTTTCTATAATAGAATTTTTTATAAAGGTAATTTTTATTATTCTAAATTTCTAGAAATTCGTGAACTATTCTACTGTTCGTGGTATTCATAATTGAAAAACAAGGCTCAGAATTTAAAACATAAAAAATGACATTCATTTCCCATCGGCTAAAACTCGCGGAAAAGTAAAGGATTTTCTTTTGTATATAAATTGAAATATTTATTCTATTAGTGATTAATAATTGCGATAAATATGTTTCATTACATTTATATTGTAAAAGATTTCTGTGATAAGAACACATTTGTCTTCTGAATTTGTCGAATTAAATTTATGATTTGAACTCACTATGTCCTAATAGTTATTAAAAATTTGCTTCTAAGTGCAGGAAATTTTAGTTAATTCAATTAATTGTTCATATTCTTTCCAGGTTCCGGGACGTTTTAGTAGGCCAAGTAATGCTATTCAAGTTACATTCCTAACTATGTAAGTATTATATTAGAATATAACACGATGATTTCCTTATACGTAGAAATAGCTCAAATTGTGGACCAGTTGAAAGTGCTCAGTTAGCGTGAAGGTTGGTTGTGTTAGATTCCGCTAGTAGCGGTGTTACTATAGTTGCTTTCAGAAACAAAAAAGACTCGATGGCAGCTATGACAACATGTTTTAAAGCTCATCGCGTCAATAGTCACGGTAACTGGTCGCAGTCTCCTGGGTTTTCTTCAACACTTAAATGCCGGCCTGTAACTCTTAAAAATCCTTACGATTGGTAATCTCCTTCACTCTTAACTCATCGATGGGATGTTCCTGGCATATATCCGTAGATTTCGTGGACCACCAACGTTAAAAAATAAATGGGAAAGCAACAGGTTTATGAATGTTTAAAATTACTATAACAGAATCTTATATAAGGATAATTTTTATTATTCTAAAATTCTAGAAATTCTTGATCTATTCTACTGTTCGTGGTATACATAAGTGAAAAACAAGGCCCAGAATTTAAAACAGAAAAAAAAAATGATATTCATTACCCATCGGCTAAAACTCGCGAAAAAAGTAAAGAATTTTTCTATTGTATATAAATTGAAATATTTATTCTATTAGTAATTAATTATCGCGGAAAATATATTTCATTACAATTATATTGTAACAATTTTTTTTGAAACTAGAACACATTTCTTTTCTTAATTTGTGGAATTAAATTTGTGATTTGAACTCACTATGCCCTAATATTTATTAAAAATTTGCTTCATAAAGTATCGATTGTTTCAAAGTGCAGAAATTTGTAGCTATTATTTCAATTAATTGTTCATATTCTTTCCAGGTGCAACAGGGTTTTATTCCTCCTACCGGCAGGGTATTATACCAAGTAATGCTATTCAAGGTTACATTCTAACTACGTAAGTATTATATTAGAATGGTTTTATTCCTCCTACCGGCATGGGTATTATGCCAAGTAATGCTATTCAAGGTTACATTCCTAACTACGTAAGTATTATATTAGAATATAACAGAATCATTTCCTTATACATTGAAATAGCCTAAATCGTGGCCCAGTTGCAAAGTGCTCAGTTAGCGCGAAGGTTGGTTGTGCTTGATTCCGCTATTAGTGGTGTTACTAAAGCTGCTTTCAGAAACAAGAGACACGATGGTAGTTATGACGACCTTCTGTAAAAGCACCTCGCTTCAATAGCCACCTTAACTAGTCGCAGTTTTGTGGGTTTTCTTTCATACAACACTTAAATAACAGGCTGTTGCACCTAAAAATCCTCTCGATTAGCAATCTCCTTCCATCTAAGGTCGTCGGTGAGATGCTTCATATATCATTCCGTGGACCCTGACGGCCGCCGATATTCAAAAGTAAATGTGAAATCGACAGATATGTGTCTGTTTTGTTACCTGATAACAGAATTTTTACAATAATTTTTATTTTTCTATTATTTCAAAAATTATCAAAAGTCTCATCTGTTCATAATATTCATAAGTAAAAATGCAGCTTAGGTGGGATGTTCATGGCATACATCAGTGGATCCACCAATCATCATGAAACAAACGGGAATACTTCCTTTTGCGGAACAATTAGATGTTATTTTTATAAAATGAACTACGTAAAACACCTAATTTACTATAACATTTACTGAGGAAAACGAGAAATGTGGTGAAACATAACAAAATTTTCTATGTTAAAAGGGTATAGAAAACTACAAAATGGAGAAAATAGTCGACATCCAACACAGTCCGTCAAAGGAAAGAATAGAGAGAGCTAGTTTTGTTAGTTCCTTTTACAAATAAGATGGTTTACAGGTGGAATTTTTCGATCAGCTTAAACAGTATTGTCAATATTATGGAGGAATTATATATAAAAATTTTCCCTAGATCATCGCCAAATTAAAATTATTTTTACTTAACAATTATGAAACATTCACTTAATATACATATTTAACATTCATTTAAATTCTAGAAATGTTTTCAAAATAAAGCATTTCTACTGTTAAAACATGAAAGATTTTTATTAGTAGTATTGTTTTTTAAGAATTACAAATAATTTGTATCCTGTGTTCAAAAGATTTTCTATATAATTTATTGGCAATAACAAAAATTAACATAAACGCCGTTGAGTACATCATACCAAATTTAACGCAAATTTCTAACATTTCCATGGATACCTGGAAAGCATAGGTTTCCTTGCTGTTGTTGGTAAAATTATTGTATGTATTATTAAAGAATGTATAATTAATGTATTAATATATTAATAAAGAAGTGTACTATTATTTATTTCTAGACGCAAGCACAGTATGAGGAAAGCCATGTCACAGCAAACATTGAAGTCGCAGCAGAGAATTTGGATGGCAGTTATGAGGATGTGAGTATTTTACATTTAAAATATGTGAAATTTAATAGAGAATAAGTGAATAGTCATTCTCTCTTTTGTTATTGTCTGAGTTGAAAAGAGCTATAAAGAGCACATGTTGAATTTACTATATCAGATATGTGGAGATATATTCTTGTTATCACAGCTGATCTAATTTTGAAATTAAAATTCCGCACTGTTTTATTATTATTAATATAAAAAATGAAAAAACTGCACCATTATCAAAATAGTTGAAAAATTTGACATTATAAATATAGTTGAAATAATTTACAAGATTTAAATTGTATCTGATTGAGTTCAAGCGTTATTGTAATTTTTTCATTTGGTAGACTTCGTATCCCATACTAATTGTAATTTAGGGTTAGATAGTGAATAAAATTAATAAAATCAGGTACAAATACTACACTGATGATTTTTTTTATAAGTAGGCATTTATTTTAAAATGAATACATATTTTGACATTTCTAAAAATGTATCGTAAACTTTAAATATTTTTGTTTAACAATTAAAAATAATTTGTGTGTTATGTTCAAAAGTGTTTATAGAATTTATTGGTAATATCAAAAATTAATATAAACGCCGTTGAGTACATCATACCAAATTTAACTCATTTTTCTAACATTTTCATGAAAATCTGGTAAGCGTCGGTTTCCTTGCTATTTTTGGTAAAATCATTACTAATATATTATTAAAGAATAAATTACTTCTAAATGCAGAAATTCGTAGGTAAATTCAATTCAATTAAATATTTCTAGACGCAAGTACATTATGATGAACGCCATGTCACAACAAACATTGAAGTCGCAGCAGTGAATTTGGATGGCAGTTATGAGGATGTGGGTATTTTACATTTAAAATAAGTGAAATTTAATAGAGAATAAGTGAATAGTCAATCTCTCTTTTGTTATTGTCTGAGTTGAAAGAGCTATAAAGAGAACTTGTTGAATTTGCTATATCATATCTCTTCAGATATATTCTTGCCTTCACAGCTGCTCTAATTTTGAAATAAAAATTCTCTACTATTATTTTATTATTAATATTAAAAAATGAAAAATTTGCGAGGTTATCAAATAGTTGAAAATTTTGACATTATAAATATAGTTGAAATAATTGACAAGATTTAAATTGTATATGATAAAGTTGAAGCGTTATTGTAATTTTTCTCATTTTTAGACTTCGTAGACCACACTAATTGGAATTTAGGGTTAGATAGTGAATAAAATTAATAAAACCAGGTACAAATGCTACTTTGATGATTTTTTTATAAGTAGGCATTGATTTTCAAATGAGAAAACTACATGAATAGATACTTTGACATTTCTAAAAATGTACTGTAAACTTTAAATATTTTTATTAGTATTATTTTTGTTTAACAATTAAAAATAATTTGTGTGTTATATTCAAAAGTGTTTTATAGAATTTATTGGTAATATCAAAAATTAATATAAACGCCGTTGAGTACATCATACCAAATTTAACTCATTTTTCTAACATTTCCATGAAAATCTAGTAAGCGTCGGTTTCTTGCTATTTTTGGTAAAATCATTACTAATATATTAGTAAAGAATAAATTACTTCTAAATGCAGAAATTCGTAGGTAAATTCAATTCAATTAAATCTTTCTAGACGCAAGTACATTATGATGAACGCCATGTCACAACAAACATTGAAGTCGCAGCAGTGAATTTGGATGGCAGTTATGAGAATGTGGGTATTTTACATTTAAAATATGTGAAATTTAATAGAGAATAAGTGAATAGTCAATCTCTCTTTGTTATTGTCTGAGTTGAAAGAGTTATAAAGAGAACTTGTTGAATTTGCTATATCATATCTCTTCAGATATATTCTTGCCTTCACAGCTGCTCTAATTTTGAAATAAAATTCTCTACTATTATTTTATTATTAATATTAAAAAATGAAAAATTTGCGAGGTTATCAAATAGTTGAAAATTTTGACATTATAAATATAGTTGAAATAATTGACAAGATTTAAATTGTATATGATAAAGTTGAAGCGTTATTGTAATTTTTCTCATTTTTTAGACTTCGTAGACCACACTAATTGGAATTTAGGGTTAGATAGTCAATAAAATTAATAAAACCAGGTACAAATGCTACTTTGATGATTTTTTATAAGTAGGCATTGATTTTCAAATGAGAAAACTACGTGAATAGATACTTTGACATTTCTAAAAATGTACTGTAAACTTTAAATATTTTTATTAGTATTATTTTTGTTTAACAATTAAAAATAATTTGCGTGTTGTGTTCAAAAGTGTTTTATAGAATTTATTGGTAATAATAAAAATTAATATGAACGCCTTTCTGTACATCATACCAAATTTACCACAAATTTCTAACATTTCCATGGATATCTGGTCAGCATAGCTGTCCTTGCTGTTGTTCGTAAAATTATTGCTAATGTATTATTAAAGAACAGATTGCTTCTAAATGCAGAAATTCGTATGTAAATTCAATTCAATTTAATCTTTCTAGAAGCAAGTACTGTATGATGAACGTCAAGTCACAGCAAACATTGAAGTCGCAGCAGTGAATTTGGATGGCAGTTATGAGGATGTGAGTATTTTACATCTAAAATATGTGAAATTTAATAGAAAATAAGTTAATAGTCAATCTCTTTTTTGTATTGTCTGAGTTGAAAGAGCTATAAAGAGTACATGCTGAATTTACTATATCAGATCTCTTGAGATAACCTTTTTTACATAGTTGCTCTTATTTTGAAAGTAAAATCCCTAACTAATATTTTATTATTATTATTATTAAAAATGGAAAATTTGCTAGATTATCAAATAGTTGAAAAAGTTGACATTAGGTATATAGTTGAAAATTAGACATTAGGTATATAGTTGAAATAATTGATAACATTTAAATTGTATATGATAGAGTTGAAGCGTTATTGTAATTTTTCTCATTTGGTAGACTTTCGTACCCCCCTACTAAATGTAATTTAGCTTTAGATAGTGAATAAAATTAATAAAATCAGATAAAAATGCTATATTGGTGACTTTTTATAATTAGGCATTTATTTTAAAATAGGAAAACGACATGAATAGATACTTTTACAATTCTAAAAATGTACTGTATATTTTAAATATTTTTATTAGTATGATTTTTGTTTAAGAATTAAAAATAATTTGCGTGTTGTGTTCAAAAGTGTTGTAATAGAAGTTATTGGCAATAACAAAAATTAATATAAACGCCATTGAATACATCATACCAAATTTAACTTAAATTTCTAAAATTTCCATAGAAATTTGGTAAGCATCAGTTGTAAAATTATTGCTACCATATTATTAAAGAATAGATTGCTTCTAACTGCAGAAATTCGCAGATAAATTCATTAAATTTAATCTTTCTAGGTGCAAGTACAGTATGCTGAACGCCATACCACGGCGAATATTGGAGACGAAACAGTGGATTTGGATGGCAGTTATGAGGATGTGAGTATTTTATTTCTAAAATATGTGAAGTTTAATAGAGAATAAATTAATAGTCAATCTCTTTTGTTATAGTCTGAGTTGAAAGAGCTATAAAGTGTGCATGTTGAATTTGCTTTTAACAAATCTCTTGAGATATATCTTTTTTTATAGCTGCTCTAATTTTGAAATTAAAATTCTAACTATTATTTTATTATTAATATTAAAAATGAAAAATTTGCTCGGTTATCATATAGTTGAACAATTTTTCATTAGAAATATTGTTGAAATAATTGACAAGATTTAAATTGTATATGATAGGAGTTGAAGCGGTATTGTAATTTTTCTCATTTGGTAGACTTCGGGTACAAATGCTACACTGATGATTGTTTATAAGTAGGCATTTATTTTAAAATGATAAAACGACATGAATAGATACTTTGATATTTCTAAAAATGTACACAATATTCAATTTGATTATGCCTAGAAAAATAATTGAATTTACGGATTGGTTTGGTTTGTCACTCTACGGTCATTTTGTGCGCACTTTAGGTTAATTCGACTGGGTCCTACAGTTTAACGATGATTCAAAATCACTAACAAACATCTATGCCATCGCCAGGTTTCGAACTTGCAGCTTGTGGTACCAAAGGTCACAGCTCTAACCAATTGGCCCTCAGGCTGCTTGAATTTGGAAGAGAGGTTTATGATACACATGTAGTAATTCAGTATATTTGTTGCAAGTTAATGCTACAAAAATACTTTAATATATCTCGTTGTTTTTAAAATTTAACCTCTAACAAGGAGGTGACTAAACAACTTTTCTAATATTTTAGAAATTGTTATAAGTCTCCGCCGTTCACGATATTTATAATTGAGCTTCATGATCGTTAGGCTGTTTTTGCCATACATTTGTGGAACAACCAATCTTCATAAAACAAACGGGAATACTTCCTTTTTGCGTAAAAATTAGATGTTTTTTTTTTTTTTATAAAATGAACTACATAAAACATCGAATTTTCTATAACATTTAGTGAGAAAAAAAATGAGACATGTGGTAAAACACGATATAATTTTCTGTGTTAAAAATGGAATGGAAGTGTTCAAAATAAAGCATTTCTGCTATTAAAACGTTAAATATTTTTATTAGTATTATTGCTGTTTAACAATTACAAATAAGTTGCGTTTTGTTTTCAAAAGTGTTTTAATGAAATTTATTGGCAATAACAAAAATTAATATAAACACCGTTGAGTACATCATACCAAATTTAACTCAAATTTCTAACATTTCCATGGAAATCTGGTAAGCATCGTTTTCTTTGCCGTCGATTGTAAAATTATTGCTAATGTATTATTAAAGAATAGATTGCTTCTAAATGCAGAAATTCGCAGGTAAATTCAATTCAATTTAATCTTTCTAGATGCAAGTACATTATGCTGAACGCCGTGTCATGGCGAACATTGGAGACGAAACAGTGGATTTGGATGGCAGTTATGAGGATGTGAGTATTTTATTTCTAAAATGTGCGAAATTTAATAGAGAATAAATTAATAGTCAATCTCTCGTTAGTTATTGTCTCAGTAGAAAGAACTATACCAAATACATGTTGAATTTAATTTATCAAATCTCTTAAGATATATCCTTTTTTTTTTTCATAACTTATCTAATTTTGAAAGTAAAATTCCACACTGTTATTTTATTATTAATATTAAAAAAATTAAAAACGTTGCAAGATTATCAAAATATTTATAAAATTTGACATTAGAAATATAGTAGAAAAATTTGACATTAGAAATATAGTTGAAATAATTAACAAGATTTAAATTGCATATGATACAGTTGAATAATCATTAGAGTTATTGCAATTTTACAATTGGTTGATTTAGTATCCCACACTAATTGTAATTTAGGGTTAGATATTCAATAACATTAATAAAATCAGGTTCAAGTGCTACATTGATGATTTTTTATATCTGCGCATTTATTTTTAAAAATAAATGTTTCGACATTTAAAAAATGTACACAATATTCTATTTGATTATGGCTAGAAAAATAATTGAATTTGTGGAAAAGAGATTTATGTTACACATATAGTAATTCATTAAAAGTTTTGTACAAGCTAATGCTACAAAATACTGTAATATTTCTGGCTGTTTTTAAAACAGCTCTAACAAGAAATAGAGTCTGGTAAGTAGCATTTTTTAGTTAAAAACTTTCAATAACTGGCTTGTATTTTAAATTTATTCTCTTCTAGAAATTCATCTAAATTTCTAGCATGTAAATTGAAAAATCTTTTATTGAATTTTTAGAGGAAATTTTCAAAATTCTTAAGACTAACTTATAAATTGCATAGTAATTTTTCACGATTATTTTTGTATTTTTAAAAATTTAATAGTTAATATTTGATAAATGTTAAATATGAAACTACAAATAAAATTTATTCCTAAATTGTATTATTATCAAATGAGATATTTCTCAAAGAATTTGTTCTTTCATGAATATTAAATTATTGCATTTTTATGCAATAATAAAATTAAATTATTGCATTTTTTTAGTTCCATGGGAGAGTATAATTATTCAATTTCCATCATCTGATTGGTTCCATCCTAGAACTCCAACTGATCTGTTGTGGTACAATACTGCTCATCTCTAAAAATTATGTTGGTGGCAGTGCTTTTTGATATTCTATTTTTCATTTTTTGATTTTCTATTTGATATTCTAATTTTTTGTAAAACTTCTTCTTATTCTTTTTGTACGATTTCTCATAATTAATAAACTTAAAAAGTAATAACAATTGTTAAAATATAATAAATAAATAAAATAAATTAATAATTGTAATAAATTGTAACAATTGTAATAAATTTTAATTGTGAATAAATTGTAAGTAAATGTTTTTTGTAAACTTTTAATTAATCATGTAAATGTTGTGTAAAAAATGTAATAAAGTATTTTTCGATCTAATGTATTTTTTTTTTTTTTTTTTTTTTGCATTTGACTTCGTTCAATTTATTTTCGTTATTTATTGCTACTTCCTCTTTCCACAGTGAACAAGCAGAAATCCATAAAAATCTATCATAACAGATACAATCTAATGAATAATATTTTTCTAATTTATCCTATTCTAATAATTCCATCGCCATTTTCTGATTTTTTAAAGAATTAAGGTTCTTAAAATCTTGATAGTCGAGTGCTAGTGCTCTTGTGCTCGGCACCGTAGGTTTCGAGTTCGATTCCCTGCGGTGCCATGGATGTGTGTAGTCCGGAATCCACTTTAAACAGTAAGTCCCTCTTTAGTCTGATAGTAGTGTGTTTGGGGATAGTGCTACTCGCATCCGTAGCATATCTTCAATCTTCACGTGCCCCCTGGGTAGTGCTAAAAGAGTAATAGCGGCGCAGCCCTGCTTATGGCATAAAAATTAACTGTCTCTGCATTGCCAGCTGCATTTTTATTAATCATCTTTTCATCTAATATATATAATCAATAATCTTTTCATTAACATTCTTAAAAGCAGATTTTTATTAAAATATAACAATTGCTTAACATAGCAATGGGTAAGATTTTGACAAATGCTTATTTTATTGTGAGAAGGAATTTTATGAGCAGTTTCATGTAATGTATTAATAATTTGCTAAATATTTATTGTACTCAATGAAAATTTGTAAAAGTGGAACTGTTATTAATATCTGGATGAATTCGTGGTATTCCTTAAAAATACATTTTTTGATAAGCAGGTTCAATTCGTTTTTCTTTCCGTGAGCACAATTAGAAAAACTTATTTCACACTCGAATTGAACTGTTATAAACCATTCGATAAAATTAGGCGTCACTTATCTTTTCCGTTGGTTTTCTAAGCTATAGTTTTCAATTGTAAAATAAGTAATTGAATGATTAAGAATTACAATATTACATTATGTGCAATTTCGCATACACAAAAATAATCCATCCTTCTGAAAATACCATAGATCTTCATCCCAAAGGTCTCATATTTTCTGTTACAAATATATTTACATGCTAATGTGGAAAGTATTTGCATGAAGGAAATGTTGTAAGCATATTAATTTTAAAGAATTCTAGCCATGAAAATGATTCTTTTAATAGAGATTACAGAAAGTCGAATATGATGGAAAAGTTTCATTTAAATGAACTTAATTTTAAAGGAATTTTTAAATATTTAAGCTGTTCTTTCAGCTACTCGTATTTGTTTATTATCTAATACTGCTAGCAAAATAATATGTATGAAATATTAAATATTATTATATATCGTTACTATTTCTGGAAACATTTTGGCAGGCTTTAGCATATCAATAAAACTATTCTTCTCTGTACCGAATTTTTTTCCTTTTTATTATAAAGGTAGTATAAATTTAAACTGTTTTCTTGCCCCATTCAATAGATGAGGAAAGAAAACATGGATGTTAAATTTAGTTTTAAAAGTTTCAGTTGTAGCAGTTATTTTGATTTGAGTGAAAATATATTAAAAATATTTTTTTTTTTTTTTTTTTTTTTAGTTTTTACAATAAGTTATAGCATTTCATGGCTTATTAATTAAAAAAAAAAAAAATCTAGCTTTGAAAATTGATTCAACCTATTAAGATAAAATAATCCATCACTTATCTTTTCTGTTGATCTAAGACAAGGGTGGCCAACCCAAATGATCTTGCGAGTCACTTTGAAAATGCATCACAACTCCGCGCGCCGCATATAAATTTATATATCCCCATATTAGATTTAGTCCCACTCTAGACATTTTTGAGTGAAAATTGGAACATAATGAGTTATTATTTTTGTGTTTACTATTATTCATACATGTAAACATAGAATATAATTCTGCGAACATTCATGTAAACATAAATTTATTTTACGAACTCATAACTGTAAACTCATATATAAAACAGGCAATATCTGTCATATTCACACAAATATTATTTTAAAATCAAAGTTAATTTTTTTCTCATAATTTCAACAGTTAATTTTTAATATATGGAGGCACACATAATGTATTTTTTTTATACATTGGTTTTCACCACTTTGACGATTATAAGATAAATATTTATTTTGTAAAAATTTGATAAATCTCAAGGGCCGCAAAAATGTTCAAAGCGGGCCGCAGGTTGGCCACCCCTGTTATAAAAATAAGTAATTAGAAGATAAAGAATTACATTATTG
This sequence comes from Caerostris extrusa, assembly GCA_021605095.1. Taxonomy (NCBI): domain Eukaryota; kingdom Metazoa; phylum Arthropoda; class Arachnida; order Araneae; family Araneidae; genus Caerostris; species Caerostris extrusa. The sequence goes on from BPLR01002142.1 coordinate 62,825, forward strand.
CTTTATATGCAATTTCTTCTTCTTCATAGGCGCAACAATGGTAGGCCAAAGCCGTCTGCCTATTGCCAGATTTCGAGACAAGAGATGTTTTCTTATTACGTGGTAGGATTTTCAGCCATACGGCCAACGCTCTACAGGCATATTAGACCGTACCCTGCTGTTTAAAGTGGATTTGAACCACTACAAGCATCCATGGCACCGCCGGAGCTCGAGTCCGAGGTTTGTTGCCCCGAGAGCTAGTCACTCGGCCATTAGTCTCCCGTATGCAATTTAACATATACAAACCTAATTTATTCTATTAAAATGCCGTTGATCTTCATCCCAAATATCTCATATTTTATGTTACAAATTATTAACAAGTTAGAGTGGAAAGCATTCGCAGAAAAGGAAAAATTATAAGCATATTAATTTAAAAAATTTCTAGCCTTGAAAAGGATTCTTTTAAACGAGATGCTGAGATGCTTTAAACGAGAGTTTAAATTTGCTGAAACGTTCTTATTTAAATGAACTTTAATTTTAAAGGAAAAAATACAAGTAAGGGACTTGTATATCGAGACATTTTTATCACACACACATATATATACATATACACGTTATGGTGAACGTAATTAATCCGTTGAATATATGTAATTGCCGGTTATTATAGTATATTATCATCACTAAGTTTATTAAATGCGATGAATTCTTGAATATTTATGAAATTAACCAGTGAGCTTATATAATTCGCAACTTTTTTTATATTTCCAATGGCAGATTATGAACAGTTACAGAACAACGAAAAATAAAAAAAAAAGGACAGAGAAAACAACAAAAACATGCTGTAACAGAGTTCATTAATCTAACACATCTCTAGCCTCCCAATATCGCTCGGCGAGAAAAGTCTTGCTCAGAACAGGACAGTGCAGTAGATGTGTGGAGTCCATAGCCTCTCCAGAGCTGCACAGAGTGCATATCGGGGAAGGAACAATTTTGAGTCTGTAAAGATGTTTACGCAAGCAGTCATGTCCGGTGGCTAGTCGGAAATGAGCGACTGCTCTACGCCTTGGAACATTACATAGATTTGGGAAGGCATTCTTCTAGGACTTTGGGAAACACGGTTATAGAGGTCTTCTTGAGCGCGGACTTTAATTGATCTTTTGATGAGATTTTTGATAGAGTGGAAGGGTATAGGACGAGATATTTTTGTGTGATTAAAAGCCCCTCTTTTAGCCAGGAAGTCGGCTTTCTCATTGCCTGGAACAATTCCCAACTTATTATGGTTAATGTGATAAATACCTTGACCGATTGAGCCAATAGATTACAGCTCAGTGTTTTTAGTTGTAGCTAGTCAGAAGGATAGTTTTTCTTTGGAAACTATGACACGGCTGCGAATAACAATATTTTAGAATTTAAAAATTAAAAATTCAATAAATGATTATTTTAAGTCACATGCAACGCAATAGGTCTCTCCAAATGGACTCCAACATCAGTGTTATACAAAGAAGCTGGCCAGATTTCACTTTTCTAGAGACAGTTTATTTTGGTAGAATGCTTTTTTCTAAAACAAATGCCTTTCGAGCCATTCTCCCTTCTCTCTAAATATCTCAGAGTGGAGAATTGCTTACCCCATTTGAAGCATTCGATTCCCCACCAGATTTTGATCGCTGTTATTTTGAAAAGGTTAAAAATTCCTCCTTCCTTTTTAATTCTCCATCTGGTAAAATTTCTTTCCATCTAGACGATTTACCCAACCAAAATAAATAATTATCCCATTATGTAATCCAGAATCTTTTGAACAATATAAAGAAGAAAATTGGAAAATTAAAGTTATGTTAGCGACTGATGCATCAAAATCTCTTATGAAACACTCAATTTCCTGTACTAATTTTTCTCACAAGAGTCTTCTTCCGGGGCGATCTCAATTTACAATAGTATTTTTACTGGCGATACACTCTCACCGATTTTATCCATCTCTACATTTGTACTCGATGCACACAACTATATTATCTTAGCTGTTAGCTTCTCAGCCCTTCGAGCTCTTCAAAACTGTACATTTCAATTAACGCGAGTCATCAAACTTCTAGATCACATAAGAAATTACTTAAATTCAATTTTATATTGGAATTCGTCTGGACTCAAGAACACATAGGCATTAGCGAAAATGAAAAAGCAGATTGTTTAGTAAAAGCCCCGTTTGACACAGTGATCTTTTTCTCCTAAGGATATCCTGCACCTTGAAAAAAAAAAAAAAAAAAAGACGACATTTAAAAACTATGATGACCAAAGGTCAAGAGGAAAAATATGCGTCAGATTTTATTCATTTAAATAGTAGAAAGCCTTTCCTTATGAATTGAAAATAATTGGTCCTTTCAAGATTTCGAACCAAAACTTATCCTGCGTTTTAAGCTGCAATAAACCAAAAACCGACGAACATATTTTATTTCAATGCATTAAATATGAAATAGAAAGAAAAAAAAAATTGCAAAACCTTTTGTATACTAAGTCCTATCTTATTCCGGGTTTTTGATATGACAGATACCGCTTACTACAAAATCAGGTCAATAATTAATTTCCTACAAAAAAATACGTAGTGTTCTTGTGCTAACTTTGTTCTCTGTTTCGGGAACAGAAATTGTGCTAACACCACATTTTTCGATGCTTCATTTCATTTACTAACCTTGAAAGTCATACTTTGTTGATTTTAGAGTCTTTATTGTTCTCCTTCACTTATATTTATTCACTCCCCCCCTTCTTTCTTACTTCTTAAGAGCAACTGGTTAAATTGAGATAAAGCAGCTTAAGTGAGCATACATCTCAAAGCACCTCCTTAACTCAACTCAGCTCAACATTACATTTATTGATTGCGGAGACATCTATCGTGAGAAGTTAACACTTTTCATAATTTTTATCTTTCAGTGATTTATTTAAATAAATTTACTTTAGTTCTTTGTAGTGCAATTTAAAAATAGCTTACAATTTCACATTTTTTAGAAAATTAATTTGTGTAAATTTTTTGAATATAAATAATTCTTTGAATGAAATTGATAAATTATTGATTATAATATTTTTAATAGTTTAAATTACTATAATTAGAAAAATTAACATCGTAAAAATAACAGTTTGCTATTACGAAATATGCATGAAAATAGTTAAAGAAAGTTAAAAATAAAAATTACTTTTGCAGAAATAGCTTTCCATTTATTATTAAATGTAGCAAATTATGCATTTGACAATAAAATTTTACTACATTAACATCCTTTGACTAATTAGCATGTGGTCAAGAAATAATATATCATCTGTTCTGGGTATTGCCAAAAATCTCTTATACTCAAATCAAAACCATCAATATTTTTATGGCAATGATAAAAATTAATTCTTGCACCTTCAAAATACAATTTCATAAATATTATTAAAAAAAAAAAAACTTTTGCTTCTAATAACAAAGAATACAGTAAGAAATTATTCATTTTTCATAATACTCCTCTGATATTTATAACTATTTTGTAATACATTGTGTACAGTTTCATCACAAACATGTTTTGTTATTATTTCAAAATTTTTAACAGTAAGTACAACTTTATTTCACATACATGTGAATCCAAGTTGAATTTTTTTTACTTTGCAACAGCATTTAGGGTTTATTTCCTTTATCATCCTGAATTATTTTTGTGGTTTTTGATTTTTTTTCAATATAGAATTATGACTTTGTCTTATAATTGTAGCAAAAGTTTTATTGTAGTTTAGAATTTTTCAGAATAATTTTCTAACACTAATGTTGATATCTCATGAAATTTATATAATGCTAAATAATCTTATTTAAAACAAAGTAAAAATTTAAACATTATTCATTTTTTAAAGAAAAGTTGTTCTATTTCAAAGGTACTTTAATATGCTATATATACAATTTAAATGTAATAATTTAATAAAAGTTAAAATTATTTTTGTATATAAAGTGCCTTTAATTTTTTTTATTTTAAAATTTGCTCAATTTTATTGATAAAATTAATAAATAAAATATTCTTCATTTTTAAAAATAATGGTGTATATATATTTTTGAATAAACAATCACTCAAGAATGCATTATTATACAATTATATATATATGATTGATTAATAAATTCACAAACTTAAAAATACACTTTAATTTTCATTAAATTTGTTTTATTTTAAGTCACTATATATGTTTTAGGAATTTTAAACTTAAAATTTGAGAAATTTTTTACACTATGAAAGTTTGCATTTATCTTGAAATGAGGCAATTGATTAAACTTCCATCATTATATCAATAAAGGCAATTATAACTTGTTACTGGATAATGCATTAAAACTAATCAAGCTTCTATAGAGCAGCATATATTTGTGAACAAACTCCTTTGGTCATGAATATGAACAATTCAAAAATAAATAAAGTAACCATTTGACTAAATATTTTATGCTTGGTTAGTTAAAAATTAAGTTGAATAATAAAATTTTGTAAAATCAATGCATTATCAAGCATCAAATTCTCTAGTGACTTATTATGTTGTAATATTTACTTTATTATTTTGTATTATTCAATGTACACACTATTGTTTTATGTATGCTTATTCCAGTGTTTATATATAAGTCAATGTAATGAATATATCATCAATAACTTTCATTGTCCATTCTCCCATGAAGTCAATGTGAGTATATGTTGCTCATTTGAGCACAAGTTTGAGCTTTCTTGTGTATAATTTTCTTAGTATTACTTATTTTATCTGGTTATGTACTTATATTTATTTAATTACTAATTTATTTTATCTAGTTAAATCATTTACTTTAATTATTTATTGTCTAATTTTTAAAAACAGCTATGCAAGAGAGCTTCCATTTTATTACAAGAGAATCTGCCTTGGTACCTTGATATGTCTGTACAGATACATTTCCATTCATCAACATTTTAATTTGAAAGCATAATTGCAAAAAGCTAAAATTTAATCCTTACAAGGTAAGTTTTGTGGAAGTAAATTTGTTTATTTTAAAAATTCATATATCATGTAACTAATCATTTCTAATTTAATTCTTTTCTAATAAAATATATAAATTTCTATTACATAGAAATTAAACTAGTAATTTAAATACTAAAAATTTTACTAGAAACTACTAGATTTTTATTAATCTTTTTTCTATCTTGAAGTCAAAATGTATCATGAAAAAATTGTTTAGAAAATTCTTTACATCAAGATAAAATGTTATTTGCTTTCCTCCTGTGATTTCATTATTTTATGATTTATAAATCAGGAGTGTTTGTGCATATACACTTATCTTGTTCCTAACCGTTTATCTCTTTGTGGATTGCACTTTTAAGTTAATTTTTTCAATGAAATTTATCTATAGAAAAGATATAAAAATCATACAGTAGGATAGAAAAATATACAGTAGAACTTACAACAAAATGGAATGTGAAAAAGACAAGTTGTAAAGCAGCAGCCTTTTGATTTTCAAAGATCAAAATCAGAAGAGCATCTCTCTTTTCAAAGTGAATTTCAAGAATGTTGAACAGAATGTCTCTCAATTATAACTTTGATTTATTGATAAAAATGATTAACCATGTCGATTCAAAGACCTATGCTATTAGTTTGTCCTAACAGACAGTTTAGCTTGATTACAGGCCATGATTGGAAATGCGAATACAGTTGTCTGATCCTTAATGGGAATTTCTTCAGGTCTTACAAATAGTTTATATAAACAGATAATTTAATTAATATTTATATATAGTTGGGTCTCAGCAAAGTAAGTAAAGGCTTATGCCTAGAGAACTGAGGATTAATTATTTATTTATGCCAAAACTACCCATCACAACCAAAGTATTTAATTCAATAGATGCACATGTTAGTTTTTATGACTAATTAAAATAAATTTATTAACTAGAAGAAAATGCATTTTATACATAGAGGAATGACACTGTGAGAAAAAAACAGGCTTGAGATGTCTTTAATTTCAAAGGAAGATAAAAAAAAAAAAATGAACAACATTTACCTAACCCACAATCACATTTTTTAATAAGTAGTCTTAATAGTTCATAGTTCATTAGATGATATCAATCAAAACTTAGATATATGTTGACTTAGATATAGTAGTATCAAAAGGTAAGTATTTAAAGTTAGCATCAGAGTAAGTATTACAATTAGAGTTGCTTACAAATTTCTTGTGTTTTAATATATAAGCTTAACAACACCACATTCTTTATCCTCTTTGTTAAAATATCTGTATTTCTGTTAATATGTCTTATACGACACCTTACTTTCAGGTTGTTTCCTTAATCCATTAGATTTTTACTGTCTGTTTTAATAATTATGAGAAAGTATTATTGCTGCATTTCTCCAGTAAACTTAATTTTGGATAACACCACTAACTTTTGCTTACTGCTCTTTCAGCCAACAAATTATTCTCCTATCTTTAGTAAATATCCATTATAAAACTTTTCATCTGGTATTGTACTACAGCTAGAATTAGTGAACATATTTAATTTACTTTTTGTACCTTATTCTTATTCAATAGTCTATAGTTATTTTTAAAAATCTTAATTTTTTTTACTATATTCCAATTTATTTTACAATGATTCTTATTGCATAAGAATAGTTTGCTTAAACTATTGTCTATATTTGGGCATGCTTTGCGCGAGACACAACATGGATAATATTAACTCCTGGTATTTTTGCTTTGAGGCCTTGAATTTTTTATGTCCTGCTGTTCCTAGATTTTTCACTATTAGATTAAATTTTCCATTTAAAATTTTTCAAAGGGTTTGTTCAAGAAACTGTGATCTTATTAGTTTATTGTTTGATTTCCACTCTTTAAAAACATATATGTGTTGTTTTTTTCTATTGAATTTTCTTTTTTATTTCTATTATGGCCTCACTGACCATCTTCTTTGAACATGATAATACCAAAAAATAATCTACTTAAATTCCTATATGGCTGTCCTCATTTCCCACTTTCCTGGCATAAATTTCAATTTCTTAAAGCTAATATTTTTTAAAGCTTCTTAATACCTTACTAAAGATATTAGAGCTAACTTTCTGATTTTAGTAATACATGATGCCTTTTTTTAATTAGATACACTTGAGCACCAGCTAACTAATGAACATTTGGTGGTCCAATGTATATTTCTTCATGCAACACTCTGCTTAAGATTCTGTTGTCACATAAAAAAATTCATAATGTAATTTTTTGTTGTTGTAATAATTAGAAGTGTCATCAATGTATGTCACTTCATAACTGGGCTAAAATTTGCTTCAAAATCATAACTTGTCTTTATTCCCATGCAACTGCTGCCAGCCTCACTTTATATTCCTTTTTCCCATCAGAAACCTTTTATTTTATACAAGCGACCTGCTTTCAGGTTTTTTTTCTTGTCTCACGTCTTTCAGCTGTTTTCCAAACATCATGCAGTTTAAGTTAATTCATTCCATCATTTATCGCTTGTTATTAATTTTGTTTGTTGTTACATATCAGCATCATAAGATTTTGATGTAGAATCCATTACAAAATATATATTGCTATCATTATGTTTTTCAGGCATCCATCTGTTTCTAATGGGCCTCCTTATCATTTGTATCTTAACCAATGCTTTCTAAATTTGAGGTATGAGCTGTGTTATTTTTTTCTGGATTTAAATAATTACTTTCAGTTATCTTTTGCACCTGCATTTGTTTGCATAGATCTTCTTATTCATTCTCTGTATTACAAAAATAACTTTATTTCCTACCAAAATAAATTTAATTTTACTTTTTTTCTTATAATTTATTTAATTTTTATATGCTTTGTCTGAGATATATCCATTTTTATGTTTATCAAATATTATATCATTTTATAAACTTTTCTCTCCCAGAAATATCCTGCGAACATTTTTCTTTTCCTTTCAAACATTCTTCTTTTGTGCTTTTTGTTATAATCATTTTTATAGTATGCAATGCATATGAATGGTTTATATATCTGACTGAAAGTGTCTTAGAATTCTGAAGTCTTATGGGGATTTGTAATTTTTATTGTTATCAGTATTATGTTGAGCATGCATTCTGCTGTAACAACTGTCCAAAATTTATGTGATAACCGAATATCAAAAATTCTTTTTTGCTTTGACTTGATTTTTGCTTTTGCCATCTCAAATTGTAATGCTTCTTGGTGAATAAAATACAATGTCTTAATGCTTTTTATATATTTCTGATCTAAATATTGTATCATCACATTGTTAAAAAACTTTGAACCATTGTCATTTCATATCCTTTTAAATTTAATTTTTATTTATTTATTTACTTTTCCTTGCTGTTAGGTTTGTCAATTACCACTCACTTCACTGTTTATAGCTTGGGAATAATGTAAATTATATTCTAGAATATGGATTGACAACTTGATTCTTGAATATTGATTATTATATTTTTTTTTGAATTAAAAGATAGTATTCCGAGAAGAACACTATCAATATGTAGATTCATGGGGTTATCTAGCTTTTTCCTGATATGTTTTTGATAGAAAAATGTATCATTTTTCACTTGACACATTGCATTACAATTCGAATAAGATCTCAAACCTGGCATAGCCTACTAATTTTCCAAGGCCACAAATCATTTTCTTATCTAACATTATAGTAAGTTAATTTGGATTCATGTGACCTAATTGTCTGTGCCATAATTCATAAGAAATTTCTTATACATTTAAACACAATTTACTTTCTATTTCATTTATTTAAACTACTAATTTGATAAGGAAATTTTTTCTTTCATTTTGCCGTCAAGCACTATCTTAATCATTGTAAATGCCTACTCTTTTGTTGTAATGACAACTTCATTCCCATTTTTTACAAAACTTGGCACTGACATTAAAATATATCTTAATTTTTAGACACATTGCTTGTTTAAGCTTAAGATTTTTTTTTTTTTAGATCTATTGTAATCTTTTTAATTTCTCTTCTTTATGTACACTCTTATGTTTCTGCCTTCCTCTGCCACATTTATAATTTTATTTTCTTCTTGAGAATTCTTGGCTAGCGCTCTGGTCTTTGGTACTATTGGCCACATTTGGCTATAGACTTTAGGTTCAAATCCTGGAAGTGGTATGGATGTTTGTTAGTGGTTTGGAATCCACATTAAACTGTAGGTCCCTTGTCTAATTAGCCTAAAGTGTGCAAAAAAATGACAGTAGAGCAACAAACCAAACCAAATCTTGAGAATTTTTTATTCATCTTTTATTAGGAGTCATGTGATATATATCCGAAATCCATATGCCATTTTATTAGCTCATCACAGTCATATGCTTCAATTGTTAGATCAAATTTTTCTTGGAGTAATTAGAAATTAAATGCACTGATGTCCTTTATTAAGCTAGGAAGCAATTTTTCTTGTCCTTGATGAGGATTGTTAGATGATTAAATTGATTAATGACCTTAACTAAAACTACTAAATTAAATAGTCATTTTTATCTCTCAATAAGGCTCTTTCCTCATGCAGCTCATTCTAACTCTGCCAGAAAGTTACATGCATTTTCTTTCAACTTCCAATATATACTGAGAACATCTACTTGTTGCTAATTAATTGAATTGCAAAAACTAAATTCAATTTTGAATTAGCATATTGTTATAGCAACTGTAGATAAGTTTGGCTAACAAATAGATTTAGAAATATTACTAATCATGACCAAAGTTTATTGATTTATGATGAATCATAAAGTGCATTTAAATAGTCACCTACTGACTTAAAAGTACAATATTGCTTTGAAGAGTCTAATATTAAAATTTCAGAATATAATAATTGCAAAACATAAAAAAAAAAAAATGAAATAGAAAAAAAAATCTGAAATTGAATTATGCCTTTGTTTGCATCTAAACTAGAATATTTGTTAAAAAAATTTGCTGAAAAACAACCTGTGTTAGATATATTATATACATCTAAAAAGAATTTTCTAATGTGAAATTAAAGTTCTCCCTGTAAAACAGAACCTAATTTAGTAAATTACTGTAATTTCCTGCTTATAATCTGCAGCACTATACAAAAACTGTAGGTGTAATTTTTGGCCCCCAAAAATAAAAAAAAATCGGCAGTGGTTAGTTTATATCATAAATTCATGATTTTGCCTGTTCTTTAATGTACCGTATACCAATAAAATTCTGATTACATAGCTATGACATAAAAATTATTTTTTATGTCTTATTTGTATTTTTAAAAATGTGATAATTTTCAGATAATGAAAATTGGAAAGAAGATATGCATGTAAGAACTAGAACGAAAAACAAAATAGGCAGCATCTTTCCAATGATTTATAATCTTCATATTTGTTATAGAGATGAAACATTAATCTGCAGAGTTGTTTATTTATTTGGATTTCCCGAAAACACCTTTAATTCTCATATTTAGATTTATTCCAGGTCCTTTTCATCCACTAGCATGCACCATTGTAGTATGCACATCATATTTTGCCATTTTTGTCTGTGTTCTTTGCATCGTCCACAACTTTTTCATTTCATCATGTTTAGACGATTGTTTATTTTTCTTTTGTATAAAGTTTTATCAATTTATGTGGGCAAAAATTGATTGTAGGTGATGGTTTTAATGAAATGATTTTTAAGCAATTTCTGAAAAAAATGCCCACAGTAGTCTAAGCTGTACCACAAAATTTCAAGTTTTTATAGCCTATAAACTACAAATTATAGGCAGGAAATTATGATAACATATTTTAATCAGACTGATATCTGATAATACTTTAAATACTCTAAATCAATTGTTTTTAAATATTTGTTGTTAAAATTTAAAAAAAAAAAAATTATATCATCACTAAGCAATTAATAAATAGTATGTTAATGTTAGATTTAAATGATACGTTGTTTTTAGATTCAAAATGCTTACAATCAAAATGTCTGTTAATGTGCAAATAAGTTTCTTGAGAAGTTGTGAAAAATAAATTTACATTTAATTCCAAGGACAATATGAATTTATTTCATTTGTATATTCTAAATTTTACAATGACATACTGTTATTTTAGTGTACTGGAAAAGACCTCAAATTTTTTCACATTTTGGAAAATATTTTATTATTAAGATAAAGTTTTCTATTAACTTGGATTATGCATTGTAGACTAATAAAAGCATATTACCAAATTTCTAAGCATATTTAATGAAAATACAAACATACATTAATCATTGTTATGATTGCTTGTGGAAATATATGTATTTTCAAATAATAAATAACCTGTGCCACCTATTTGCATTGTGAAAAGTATCAAGTAATTGAAATTTAATTACTTTGAACTAATTGTGAGTACTATTTATAGTCATCTCTTAATTATTGAATGAAAATTTGTTCTGTGCCAAAAGGAAGCATATTCTCTATACCAAATGAAAAATATCATCATGATTTTTTTTTTTTTTTTTTTGGAAAATGAAATCTGTTACTTAAAAGAAAATTGAAAATAAAAGATCTTGAGAAATACATTTCTATATAACTATTATAATATATTTTTTTACTTCATGCCTTATAAACAACTTTTGATGATGTACAAGTTTTATTTTCATATTGTTTTATTTGCACTATTCATTGTTTCAAAGCTTATCTTTTGTTTTTCAGGTTTTGGTGAAGTGAAAAATGATGTACCAAAAGAAAACCAATTGCTGTAGAAAAGAATATATGCTAGTAAATAAAAATACTTTTAGGTAATCTAACTAGAATTATTTCTAATCAGATAAATTGCTAAAACTTTAATTGCTTTTTAGAGTGAAAACTTTTTGAAAGCAGTCCAATGAGTGCCATTTTTTTTTTATAACTTTCCATACATATATATATTGAATAAAAGAAATAATTTTAATGAACAGAAATAGTTTGATTATTTTGTAGTTGTTTATTGTTTTGCTTGGCTATTATAAAATTTGGTAGCTGGTTATTTTTATATAAAATTAAAGTACAATATAATACATTTAAAATGATAAATCAATAACTAAAATTTATAGAAATATAATTTATAGAATATAATATAATATCAATTTATGTGGGCAAAAATTGATTGTAGGTGATGGTTTTAATGAAATGATTTTTAAGCAATTTCTGAAAAAAAAATGCCCACAGTAGCCTAAGCTGTACCACAAAATTTCAAGTTTTTATAGCCTATAAACTGCAAATTATAGGCAGGAAATTATGATAACATATTTTAATCAGACTGACATCTGATAATACTTTAAATACTCTAAATCAATTGTTTTTAAATATTTGTTGTTAAAATTTAAAAAAAAAAAATTATATCATCACTAAGCAATTAATAAATAGTATGTTAATGTTAGATTTATAATGATACGTTGTTTTTAGATTCAAAATGCTTACAATCAAAATGTCTGTAAATGTGCAAATAAGTTTCTTGAGAAGTTGTGAAAAATAAATTTACATTTAATTCCAAGGACAATATGAATTTATTTCATTTGTATATTCTAAATTTTACAATGATATTCATATTGTTTTATTTGCACTATTCATTGGTTCAAAGCTTATCTTTTGTTTTTCAGGTTTTGGTGAAGTGAAAAATGATGTACCAAAAGAAAACCAATTGCTGTAGAAAAGAATATATGCTAGTAAATAAAAATACTTTTAGGTAATCTAACTAGAATTATTTCTAATTAGATAAATTGCTAAAACTTTAATTGCTTTTTAGAGTGAAAACTTTTTGAAAGCAGTCCAATGAGTGCCATTTTTTTTTTATAACTTTCCATACATATATATATTGAATAAAAGAAATAATTTTAATGAACAGAAATAGTTTGATTATTTTGTAGTTGTTTATTGTTTTGCTTGGCTATTATAAAATTTGGTAGCTGGTTATTTTTATATAAAATTAAAGTACAATATAATGCATTTAAAATGATAAATCAATAACTAAAATTTATAGAAATATAATTTATAGAATATAATATAATATCAATTTATGTGGGCAAAAATTGATTGTAGGTGATGGTTTTAATGAAATGATTTTTAAGCAATTTCTGAAAAAAAAAATGCCCACAGTAGCCTAAGCTGTACCACAAAATTTCAAGTTTATATAGCCTATAAACTGCAAATTATAGGCAGGAAATTATGATAACATATTTTAATCAGACTGACATCTGATAATACTTTAAATACTCTAAATCAATTGTTTTTAAATATTTGTTGTTAAAATTTAAAAAAAAAAAATTATATCATCACTAAGCAATTAATAAATAGTATGTTAATGTTAGATTTATAATGATACGTTGTTTTTAGATTCAAAATGCTTACAATCAAAATGTCTGTTAATGTGCAAATAAGTTTCTTGAGAAGTTGTGAAAAATAAATTTACATTTAATTCCAAGGACAATATGAATTTATTTCATTTGTATATTCTAAATTTTACAATGATATTCATATTGTTTTATTTGCACTATTCATTGTTTCAAAGCTTATCTTTTGTTTTTCAGGTTTTGGTGAAGTGAAAAATGATGTACCAAAAGAAAACCAATTGCTGTAGAAAAGAATATATGCTAGTAAATAAAAATACTTTTAGGTAATCTAACTAGAATTATTTCTAATTAGATAAATTGCTAAAACTTTAATTGCTTTTTAGAGTGAAAACTTTTTGAAAGCAGTCCAATGAGTGCCATTTTTTTTATAACTTTCCATACATATATATATTGAATAAAAGAAATAATTTTAATGAACAGAAATAGTTTGATTATTTTGTAGTTGTTTATTGTTTTGCTTGGCTATTATAAAATTTGGTAGCTGGTTATTTTTATATAAAATTAAAGTACAATATAATGCATTTAAAATGATAAATCAATAACTAAAATTTATAGAAATATAATTTATAGAATATAATATAATATCAATTTATGTGGGCAAAAATTGATTGTAGGTGATGGTTTTAATGAAATGATTTTTAAGCAATTTCTGAAAAAAATGCCCACAGTAGCCTAAGCTGTACTGCAAAATTTCAAGTTTTTATAGCCTATAAACTGCAAATTGTAGGCAGGAAATTATGATAACATATTTTAATCAGACTGACATCTGATAATACTTTAAATACTCTAAATCAATTGTTTTTAAATATTTGTTGTTAAAATTTAAAAAAAAAAAAAATTATATCATCACTAAGCAATTAATAAATAGTATGTTAATGTTAGATTTATAATGATACGTTGTTTTTAGATTCAAAATGCTTACAATCAAAATGTCTGTTAATGTGCAAATAAGTTTCTTGAGAAGTTGTGAAAAATAAATTTACATTTAATTCCAAGGACAATATGAATTTATTTCATTTGTATATTCTAAATTTTACAATGATATTCATATTGTTTTATTTGCACTATTCATTGTTTCAAAGCTTATCTTTTGTTTTTCAGGTTTTGGTGAAGTGAAAAATGATGTACCAAAAGAAAACCAATTGCTGTAGAAAAGAATATATGCTAGTAAATAAAAATACTTTTAGGTAATCTAACTAGAATTATTTCTAATTAGATAAATTGCTAAAACTTTAATTGCTTTTTAGAGTGAAAACTTTTTTGAAAGCAGTCCAATGAGTGCCATTTTTTTTATAACTTTCCATACATATATATATTGAATAAAAGAAATAATTTTAATGAACAGAAATAGTTTGATTATTTTGTAGTTGTTTATTGTTTTGCTTGGCTATTATAAAATTTGGTAGCTGGTTATTTTTATATAAAATTAAAGTACAATATAATGCATTTAAAATGATAAATCAATAACTAAAATTTATAGAAATATAATTTATAGAATATAATATAATATCAATTTATGTGGGCAAAAATTGATTGTAGGTGATGGTTTTAATGAAATGATTTTTAAGCAATTTCTGAAAAAAAAAATGCCCACAGTAGCCTAAGCTGTACCACAAAATTTCAAGTTTATATAGCCTATAAACTGCAAATTATAGGCAGGAAATTATGATAACATATTTTAATCAGACTGACATCTGATAATACTTTAAATACTCTAAATCAATTGTTTTTAAATATTTGTTGTTAAAATTTTAAAAAAAAAAATTATATCATCACTAAGCAATTAATAAATAGTATGTTAATGTTAGATTTATAATGATACGTTGTTTTTAGATTCAAAATGCTTACAATCAAAATGTCTGTTAATGTGCAAATAAGTTTCTTGAGAAGTTGTGAAAATAAATTTACATTTAATTCCAAGGACAATATGAATTTATTTCATTTGTATATTCTAAATTTTACAATGATATTCATATTGTTTTATTTGCACTATTCATTGTTTCAAAGCTTATCTTTTGTTTTTCAGGTTTTGGTGAAGTGAAAAATGATGTACCAAAAGAAAACCAATTGCTGTAGAAAAGAATATATGCTAGTAAATAAAAATACTTTTAGGTAATCTAACTAGAATTATTTCTAATCAGATAAATTGCTAAAACTTTAATTGCTTTTTAGAGTGAAAACTTTTTTGAAAGCAGTCCAATGAGTGCCATTTTTTTTATAACTTTCCATACATATATATATTGAATAAAAGAAATAATTTTAATGAACAGAAATAGTTTGATTATTTTGTAGTTGTTTATTGTTTTGCTTGGCTATTATAAAATTTGGTAGCTGGTTATTTTTATATAAAATTAAAGTACAATATAATGCATTTAAAATGATAAATCAATAACTAAAATTTATAGAAATATAATTTATAGAATATAATATAATATCAATTTATGTGGGCAAAAATTGATTGTAGGTGATGGTTTTAATGAAATGATTTTTAAGCAATTTCTGAAAAAAAAAATGCCCACAGTAGCCTAAAGCTGTACCACAAAATTTCAAGTTTTTATAGCCTATAAACTGCAAATTATAGGCAGGAAATTATGATAACATATTTTAATCAGACTGACATCTGATAATACTTTAAATACTCTAAATCAATTGTTTTTAAATATTTGTTGTTAAAATTTAAAAAAAAATTATATCATCACTAAGCAATTAATAAATAGTATGTTAATGTTAGATTTATAATGATACGTTGTTTTTAGATTCAAAATGCTTACAATCAAAATGTCTGTTAATGTGCAAATAAGTTTCTTGAGAAGTTGTGAAAAATAAATTTACATTTAATTCCAAGGACAATATGAATTTATTTCATTTGTATATTCTAAATTTTACAATGATATTCATATTGTTTTATTTGCACTATTCATTGTTTCAAAGCTTATCTTTTGTTTTTCAGGTTTTGGTGAAGTGAAAAATGATGTACCAAAAGAAAACCAATTGCTGTAGAAAAGAATATATGCTAGTAAATAAAAATACTTTTAGGTAATCTAACTAGAATTATTTCTAATCAGATAAATTGCTAAAACTTTAATTGCTTTTTAGAGTGAAAACTTTTGAAAGCAGTCCAATGAGTGCCATTTTTTTTATAACTTTCCATACATATATATATTGAACAAAAGAAATAATTTTAATGAACAGAAATAGTTTGATTATTTTGTAGTTGTTTATTGTTTTGCTTGGCTATTATAAAATTTGGTAGCTGGTTATTTTTATATAAAATTAAAGTACAATATAATGCATTTAAAATGATAAATCAATAACTAAAATTTATAGAAATATAATTTATAGAATATAATATAATATCAATTTATGTGGGCAAAAATTGATTGTAGGTGATGGTTTTAATGAAATGATTTTTAAGCAATTTCTGAAAAAAATGCCCACAGTAGCCTAAGCTGTACCACAAAAAAAAAGTTTTTTATAGCCTATAAACTGCAAATTATAGGCAGGAAATTATGATAACATATTTTAATCAGACTGACATCTGATAATACTTTAAATACTCTAAATCAATTGTTTTTAAATATTTGTTGTTAAAATTAAAAAAAAAAAAAAATTATATCATCACTAAGCAATTAATAAATAGTATGTTAATGTTAGATTTATAATGATACGTTGTTTTTAGATTCAAAATGCTTACAATCAAAATGTCTGTTAATGTGCAAATAAGTTTCTTGAGAAGTTGTGAAAAATAAATTTACATTTAATTCCAAGGACAATATGAATTTATTTCATTTGTATATTCTAAATTTTACAATGATATTCATATTGTTTTATTTGCACTATTCATTGTTTCAAAGCTTATCTTTTGTTTTTCAGGTTTTGGTGAAGTGAAAAATGATGTACCAAAAGAAAACCAATTGCTGTAGAAAAGAATATATGCTAGTAAATAAAAATACTTTTAGGTAATCTAACTAGAATTATTTCTAATCAGATAAATTGCTAAAACTTTAATTGCTTTTTAGAGTGAAAACTTTTTGAAAGCAGTCCAATGAGTGCCATTTTTTTATAACTTTCCATACATATATATATTGAATAAAAGAAATAATTTTAATGAACAGAAATAGTTTGATTATTTTGTAGTTGTTTATTGTTTTGCTTGGCTATTATAAAATTTGGTAGCTGGTTATTTTTATATAAAATTAAAGTACAATATAATGCATTTAAAATGATAAATCAATAACTAAAATTTATAGAAATATAATTTATAGAATATAATATAATATCAATTTATGTGGGCAAAAATTGATTGTAGGTGATGGTTTTAATGAAATGATTTTAAGCAATTTCTGAAAAAAAAAAAATGCCCACAGTAGCCTAAGCTGTACCACAAAATTTCAAGTTTTTATAGCCTATAAACTGCAAATTATAGGCAGGAAATTATGATAACATATTTTAATCAGACTGACATCTGATAATACTTTAAATACTCTAAATCAATTGTTTTTAAATATTTGTTGTTAAAATTAAAAAAAAAAAAATTATATCATCACTTAGCAATTAATAAATAGTATGTTAATGTTAGATTTATAATGATACGTTGTTTTTAGATTCAAAATGCTTACAATCAAAATGTCTGTTAATGTGCAAATAAGTTTCTTGAGAAGTTGTGAAAAATAAATTTACATTTAATTCCAAGGACAATATGAATTTATTTCATTTGTACATTCTAAATTTTACAATGACATACTGTTATTTTAGTGTACTGGAAAAAGACCTCAAATTTTTTCACTTTTTGGAAAATATTTTATTATTAAGATAAAGTTTTCTATTAACTTGATTATGCATTGTGGACTAATAAAAGCATATTACCAAATTTCTAAGCATATTTAATGAAAATACAAACATACATTAATCATTGTTATGGTTGCTTGTGGAAATATATGTATTTTCAAATAATAAATAACATTTAAAATGCCACCTATTTGCATTGTGAAAAGTATCAAGTAATTGAAATTTAATTACTTTGAACTAATTGATTGAGTACTATTTATAGTCATCTCTTAATTATTGAATGAAAATTTGTTCTGTGCCAAAAAAAAGGAAGATAACATATTCTCTATACCAAATGAAAAATATCATCATGATTTTTTTTTGGAAAATGAAATCTGTTACTTAAAAGAAAATTGAAAATAAAAGATCTTGAGAAATACATTTCTATATAACTATTATAATATATTTTTTTACTTCATGCCTTATAAACAACTTTGATGATGTACAAGTTTTATTTTCATATTGTTTTATTTGCACTATTCATTGTTTCAAAGCTTATCTTTTGTTTTTCAGGTTTTGGTGAAGTGAAAATGATGTACCAAAAGAAAACCAATTGCTGTAGAAAAGAATATATGCTAGTAAATAAAAATACTTTTAGGTAATCTAACTAGAATTATTTCTAATCAGATAAATTGCTAAAACTTTAATTGCTTTTTAGAGTGAAAACTTTTTTGAAAGCAGTCCAATGAGTGCCATTTTTTTTATAACTTTCCATACATATATATATTGAATAAAAGAAATAATTTTAATAAACAGAAATAGTTTGATTATTTTGTAGTTGTTTATTGTTTTGCTTGGCTATTATAAAATTTGGTAGCTGGTTATTTTTATATAAAATTAAAGTACAATATAATGCATTTTAAATGATAAATCAATAACTAAAATTTATAGAAATATAATCTGACAATTATGTAATATGTTATTTATTTATATAAAAAATTAATAAAAAAAAATATTTCCTCTGAAATTGTATTTGAGCAGATTAAAATAAGTTCTATTTATGAAGATTTTCATAATATTAATTCGAGTAGTTTTCTTTAATTGACGAGAGTTGCTAAATAAATCTGAATTTAGGCATATACTATATGAAGTAAATACATTGGAATGACTGTTTAATATCAGTGTGGATTTAATCTTTATTCTACACTAATTTCTATTTTAACTAGAAGTACAAAACTTTTTTGCAATAAGAATTTAAACATCGTTCTTTGCCATACATGCTTTTGCTCTTCTATTTAATCTTTATAAAAATTTCTGTCTCTAAAACTTTGGGAGTGCAGATTATGTCAAGTTTGTTAGACTAACCAAACATGCTGAATTGTTTAATCTAGTGCTGTCTTAATATCTAGCAATTGCAAATATATCATCTACTATAGGTTTTCTACATTACTACAGTAGATAAAATTTTTGGATCAATGGAGTATTTTAAAAGAAAAAAATACTTTTGTTTATTACTGTTCAAACTTTGGACACTTAAAAACTTTTGTTAGATTTTGAGAATAATAACCAGCTTTGGCAATAAAATAAAAAAAATTTGTGCGTTTTTCTTTTTTTTAGAAATCGACATTAAATTATATTCAATGTATATAAATAAATATACTGTTACTATTGTATTTTTCATTTGTTATCAAAAAGAACTGTTTGATGTGTACTTAGTGGAGGATACTGAATGGATAAATTTATTATTGGTGTATATAAGCTTTTTTTGTTATAGATTCTAACAAAGTGTTTTACATTTAATAATGTTTATTTTCATTTTAAAATGTCATACAGCATTATATTTTTAAAATTATTATTATTTATTATTGGTTTTTTATTTCATTATTTTTTTTTGTTTTGTTTTTAATATCTATAAAAATAAATTCAGCACACATAGCTGTAACCCTATTTTATTGAAAATTTCTTCAATTTTTATAAAAAAATATTGTTGCATTTATTTGAGATTTATCAATGTGGATCTTTGTTGAGGTGAAATTATTGTAATATTGAGGATTGTTTCGCTTGATAAGTAATGGTGTATGTTTGGCATTTACATTTCCCCTTCCCAAGCATAAAAATTACTGAAAATTGCCAGAGATGTTGAATTTTAGATTGGCATCTGCACTTGCTTGGGGCCACTTTCTACTTGAATTTTATACATGTATTTTAAAAACATTAGTATGTAAAAGTTCCCTATATATTATATATTGCCCAGGATCCCAATGCATTATTAAAAATTCTGTTGAATCTGATTGATTCAATATGATATTGGTGATATTACTTCATATAAGTAGTGGCATTCAAATTCATCTTATATCCTTGAAAGCAGAAAAGTCTGTTGCTTGTAATGGTCCTTTTGGTTTTCTTTTTAAAGTAAATCAGGTTTTAATTTTCTTATATTTGAGCAGGGAAATATTATGTGGGTAGTAAACAAATTTTAGTTATAGCATATAACTGATATTTATTTCCCTAAGACAAATTGTTATATAACACAATCACACTTTTCTATTAATTATACATTGTATGTACTTTTTCATATACAAACATGCATTGTTTTGTGCAGATTTAATTCATTGTAATATCTTCTTTTGTTATGCAGTTGTAAAACAAAATAAGCTAAATTCACTTGTCTATATTTGAAAGATGTTTAATTTTCCTGCCACCTTTTCTACTTGCATTAAATCTTTACTTGGCCAGGAAAGTTTGCAGTTGCAGATACTTATAAAATTTATAATTGCTTTTAGGTTATTATAATCATTACTTATTTTGTTTTGTTCATAATTAAATTCTGTTTTTTAAACTTTTAATTTATATATAATTGTTCATCCGTATTTAATTAAACAAAACTGTCTTTGTTGGAAAGTAAATTTGACAAGTTGAAATTTATAAAAGATTGTCTTAATTTGTGACATACCTGTTTTCAAATGCATGAAAAAGAAAAAAATCTAGATAATTTTACATTTTAATTCATTTATTTAAATTTTTAAAGTTGTTAAAACAATTGCATGAACATTTCACCATGTCACTAAGGTATTTACAGAAAAGATAAGTTAGCTGTTTTACCCATGCTGGTTTTGAATTCATTGGCCATTGACAACGTTGTCTTTAACATTTGCTACTTTGGACACTTGCCAGGTACCTTACTCGGAATGAACTTTATATGTATAAAATCTTAAAAATATTTTTAAAAACCTATTTGTAGTGTATTATTACCCAGGGCCCCAGTATGCTATTAAAATCACCATAATAGTTGGCTGTGCCTTTAAGCAGTTTATCTTTTTTGTTCTGTGCAAGAATCTAATTTATAGTTTGTTGAAGAAATGTTAAAATTTAATTCTGAAACAGAAATGTATATTTTAAAATCTATATGAAACAGTTTGTATTTAAATGAAATCATTGAATAGTTGCTGTTATTGATTTTATGAAAACAGATTTTTGATGCTCATTACAGCACCATGTAATACAAAGTATAAACTGCAGAGGGAACATAAGCCAAAATAAACAAAAAAAAAAAAAAGAATCAATATAAAATTAATTCAAAATTGTAATACCACATCATCTGTGTCTAATATTTTTTAGTGATTAACTTATTTAGACACATAAATTTATTGGAGTTTTGCTTCAGATATTATTCGTTAATTTAAAGACTATAAAAATGTATTTATTGATCAAAATTAAATAATAAATAGAAATTAATACTTTTTGAGAACAATTACACGATTATTCTAGTTTGCATTTGTTGATCATAAATTTAAATTTTAATTATTAAAGAATTCTATTAAATCTGTAAAACTTTTCTAAAGTAAATTAATTTTTAGCAATAGATTAGTAATTTTTTGTATCTAGAGTAATAACCTTTTTTCATATTAATTTAAAAATTAATTATCAAGGAAAAAATGTTAAGGTTATTTTTTTATATAGGAATGAAGTATTGTTTTACACCTTTCTTTAGAATATACTTAACAGCTACTTTATTCAACATTGTAACTAGCATTACTACATGCAGGTATAAAGGGGGATGGGGGTAAAAGAAACCAACTTATGTTAAATACAAATTTTGAACTAAAGATGTCTATATGTATTGTTAAAAAAACCCTTATTTCATTACAAATTTCAAGTAAGAAGTTTTCATTAATTTCAATAGCTATAAAAATACTTTATTTTAATTACTTGATAACTTAGATTTGTTTTGATTATTTATAAAATGCATTTTCTGAATACTTTGAATCCACATATTATTAAAATATGTAAAAAACTATCTTAGAAAATAAAAATTATCTGTATTGTATTTTGGTACAAGATGTGTTTATGCATTGAAATTAAATATAAGGTTCATATTTATACGATATTTACCATCATTATAGTATAGAAGTTTTTAGAAATTTAAATAATTATCTTCACACAATACTTATACATTCAAACAATACTAATACACCAAACTTCACACAATTTATATAAAAATAGTAATATTAAACCTATTTTTAAGAATAATGAAAAGAAAATTTGTTCCTTTTTGGTAATGAGCTTAAATATGCCTTTGAGGATATTAATGAGTAATTTTCTCGAAATATGATAATTTTCAGTTTATATAAAAATAGTTTTGATAAGGAAAATTTTCATAAAGTTCGAACAAGTGTGATTTAAAGAATAAAGTCATATTGATATTTTAACCTTTTTCTGCACTTTGATGTAAAAAAAGAAATGTGAAATAATTTTTTTATTTCACATTAACATTTTCCTACATTATTTTTAGACCAATTTATGATACACTCATGTCCATAAATTAAGGATAATGAAGTTCAGGCAAAGAAAGAGACAGAAGCAAAACAAATTTGACTTATTTGTAAAGTCTATTTATTAAACAAAGGTAAAAGAGCAAAAAAAGATGCTATATGTTTGACATAATTAATAAAAATTGCGATTTTTACTCCCTGGAGCAAATTTTAAAAAAGAACCTATTTACAAAAAACAGTATAACATGGTTAGTATGATAGTTAATATGGAGTATGTCTCCCGGACGATGTAATACAGGCCTTACAACGCCTAGGCATGCTGAGTATCAAATTATCAATCTGATCTTGGGGAATATTACACCACTCATCAAGCAATGCCCTCCGAAGTTTCGGTTGGCAGGTGGGAGGGTTGACGGGCTACAATTCGTCGGCCAAGCATATCCCACATGCTCTATTGGATTCAAGTCCGGTGAGTATGCTGGCCAATTCATACGGGTGATATCCTCCAATTGAAGACATTTGTCTACAATGTTTGCACGGTGAGGACGGGCGTTGTCATCCATAAACAGAAATTTGGTGCCCCGAAACAAACGTACATGTTGTTCCAGAATGACATCCCGATAGATGTGGCCTGTCATCGTTACACTCTGAACATGCAGGTCAGTTCGGGAACCAAAAATAATTCCTCCCCAAACGAGCCATCCTGCACCACTGTAACGGTGTCGTTCTCTTGGTGGTAACGGGTATCTGGCGCTCTCCATATGAAAGTCCGGCGAGAATCAGACTGCAACTAAACCTGGACTCGTCGGAAAACATCACACCAGACCACTGTTGCGTTGTCCCACAATGCATGCTCTCTACTCCAGGTTAATCGCTGGCGACAGTGAAATTGCGGTTAGTGGAACACATCTGACAAGCCTACGAGCATATAGACCAATGTGCCCTAAGCGTCTGTACACGGTCTGCCTTGAAACTGTCGTACCGGTAGCTGAAGAGAGCTGACGAGACACGTCTCATGCTGTGCTCCGTCTGTTTTTTTGGCAGTAACTGCTAAATACCGGTCCTCATTCGGCGTTGTAACTCGGGGGCGACCTGTGCTGTAACATCTACTCACATTACCATCATCTTGGAATCGTTGCCAAAGCCTGGAGATGACACTCTGGGCGATTCCAAGTTCCTTGGATACTTCCAGCTGGGTACGTCCACATTCCAGTCGTCCAATAATTCTACCACGTAAAAAATCATCCAAATGCTTCCTTTGTGCCATAACTATGCGGTTATTGCGCTGAAAGGCTTTTAAAGCGCTTGTGAACAATTTTACTGCTTTGCCACCATTCCTTATATACTCCTCTCTTACACTCGTCATTGTGACGTACTATCCGCGCCATCTGGTGGTTTCCTGTAATTTGCATATTCTTCTTCAAGATGTGTGTGATAATTCTACAGGTGAAATTTGTATTTTAGAGTTCAATTTCTGTGTGATTCTGAATTATTCTTAATTTATGGACATGAGTGTAGATAAACGCAATTGTTAAGATGACGAATATATAAGTGATACTGAAACAAAATTGCATGCAACTTGAAAAAAAAAGAATTTATTTTGTTTTGCTTCAGAAACTCTTATTCAGTATATGATTAATGACAAATTTTCTTTCTTTTCAGTGAAAAAAATTTTTTTTTTTTTCAGTTTTGCCATTTAAATATAACGAACAATATAACATTTAATATTTTATTGAAATTTCACTGATTAGTGATAATAAATTTATTGCAGAATGCATAGTTTCTTTAACTGGTTGTTTATAATCAAATTTGAATGTTTTTTTTTTCGTCCCTTTAAAGGAATTCAAACATACATTGAAAATATATTATATCCAGGACATAATCGATGGAATTGAACTTGGAATGTCACAGTTCTAAAAATAAGTTTTTAAAATTCATTTGTACGTTTTCGTCATGCATCATAATTTCATGCTTATAATACACAACAGCATATATACCGTAGCCGTTTTTGGCTGTAAAAAAAAAAAAAAAAAGAAGATTTTTTTAAATGTACTTCACGGATGGTTCGGGCATATTCAATTGTTTTGTGACATTATGTATCAATAAAATCCGGCTTTTCTACTTGTGGTTGAGTTTTTATATATTAACATAGCATTCTTTTTTATATTTAAGACCACTTTTGATGCTAAAATAATATGAAAAATTAGCATATTATACATTTAAGAGGGTTACGCTGAAAGAAGATGTATGCATATAAGAACTAGCATGAAAACAAAAAGCATTTACCTGGCCTGTTTCATAGTAATAATCTGGTAAATAATATAAGCAGAGACTTCATCCAAATATGTAAAAATCAATTTTAATGACATAAAAAGATGTAAAAGGTTTACACCCGCCTATGATTGGAATCATGTCTTGTCTCCTATCTTGTACGACTATTTTTCGTTACCCGTAACTCTCATGAGTTTTAAGTGATATTATTTTTAAAAGATTTATTTTTTTTTCATCTTCAGAAAATAGCATATTTTTTTTGGCAGCAATTTTTTAGAAATTTTCTGAAAAAAAGAAGAAGAAGAAAAAAAAAAATCCACAAATTGTATATAGCAGCTTTTAATCGCACCACCGTGAATTCTAAAATTGTTTTTTAACGTATAACTCACTATATAGAATGGGATTTATAAGTGTTGTGTAATGATATAAAGACCAGATTGACTAGACTTCGCCATGGAAGAGAAATGTGAGTATCATTTAACATCTTATTCAAGTTGCCGTTTTAATTGCAATAAGATTGGAAGCACCATCAAAGTTCGTGAATAATGTATTATAATCAAATTTCAAAATTTTATATCATTCCGGTTTTACGTATTTCACTTGAATTTCCTATTTTATTTATTGCTGAAGTTACACATTTAATTATTTTTTACATTACATTATTATTTTAGAATAAATCTGAGTTAAATTCACCTCATTGTTAAAAAAAGAAAAGAGATTTTATCATTTGCAGATTATCTGTTTTCTCTGAATTATTGCTGGCCAATAATTATGTTTTGTTTATTGTTGCCTACAAGTATCCTATTCTCCATTAAAGAAAATAGTACGCGAAATGTTGAAATTTTTATTAAATGTTATTAGCATTCGTCTTCAATTATCATCAATTCATTCGTTCTTCATTCGTCATCAATATTAAGCATTCGTCTCCTATTAACTTTAGAGGGCCTGATGGCCGAGTGGCTGGCGCTCTGTACCACAGGTTTTGGGATCGAATCCCGGCGGTGCCATGGATGTTTGTAGTGGGGTTCAGAATCCACTTTAAATTGTAGGTCTCGCTCTGTTTAGTCCTCGTGTGCATAAGATAATCGTAGAGCGGCAAACCAAACCTTTTAGCTTTGGCGGCCTGATAATTAACTAGCCAGCGGTCTGGCTGTTGGTACCAGATTCAAATCCTATCGGTGGCATGGATGTTTGTTAGTGGTTCGAATCCACGAACTGTAGATTCCGGTTTAATTAACTAAAGTGTAATAAAAATGACTGTCGAGCGACAAACCAAACCAAACGTTTTAACTTTGTTCATTATAGTTGGGTCTGCGGCTTGATGGTTAAGGCTAGTGTTCGGCATATAGTACCACAAACTTCATGTTCGAATCCTGGCGGTAACACAGATGGTTGTTAGTAGTTCGATTCCACTTTAAAACTTTCTATGGATCCCTATCTAGTCAGCACTCTTGTGTAAAATGACAGTAGAGCTGCAAACCACAAAACTGTTGGGTAACCATTGATCATGATCATACGATTTTTACATAAAAAAGTCTCTTTGTAATTCAGCTATGGAGAAAAAATGAATAAATAGTTTATTGTATAATGTAATAATTGTATAATCATTTTAAGAAATAAACTGCATACCTCTTTTTTGCATTTTATCAACATACAAAAATGAAACTAAACAAAATTCTTTGAAATCAAGCAGAAAAGAAAAAAACAAACTAGTAAAAACATATGCAAGAAACAAACAAATATGAGTACCCTGGTATTAATGGAACATTTATAGTGGTTTCAGTAAAGGGAGCATATTTAACTTTTAAGTGATATCGTTATTACCTATAAAGTGAAATAATTTTCTGAAATTTTTAATTATTTTAAAGCAAACTCAAATTAAATCGTTAGTTCAAGAACTAAAAAACAAACAAACAACCCCGATATTAAAATAATTTGTGGTTAAATAAATATGTAAAATTATAAAATCTGACAAACGATTTATAAATCGTCGAGAAAGTCAACGAAATAACTTTCAATTTAAGTTGATGAAATCTGATATTTAAAATTCTGGATACTTTTAAACATTTTGCAGTCTTCGTAGCTTCTAAAAAATCAACAAGTGCTCCGCTAATTATAAAATTACTATATATAATATTTATGCACTGCGAATTTATTAACTTCTTGTCGTTTAAAAGAACAAAAAACTTTTTAAATCTAAAAAAACGTTGCTTCAGCATTTTTTTCGTACATTATTTATCGTTGTGGAAAAACTACTATTAATTTTGTAATTTTGTAAGATGTATAGATTAAAGAGGAATTTCGAAATACTTTTCGACATTTCAAATGCATATTTTGAAGCATTGGGCTTCACATTTTCGTTGATTTAAAAACTAACACCAGAAATACTTTTATAAACATAATTAAAAATTTCTTTTACGTCAAATTTTAAAAAGTAAATTATCTATTTTTTGATTAATCTTTTTATTTTTCTTGTCTTATTAAAATAGCTGTTTAAGAATTGCAATATAATCAGCAATATCTATCTATCTATATATATATATATATATATACACTCATGTCCATAAATTAAGGATAATTCAGGAATCCACAGAAATTGAACTCTAAAATAAAAATTTCCCCTGTAGAATTATCACACACATCTTGAAGAAGAATATGCAAATTACAGGAAACCACCAGATGGCGCTGATAGTACGTCACAATGACGAGAGTGTAAGAGAGGGGTATATAAGAATGGTGGCAAAGAAGTAAAATTGTTCACAAGAGCTTTAAAGCCTTCAGTGCAATAACCGCATAGTTATGGCACAAAGGAAGCATTTGGATGATTTTTTACGTGGTAGAATTATTGACGACTGGAATGTGGACGTACCAGCTGGAAGTATCCGAGGAACTTGGAATCGCCCAGAGTGTCATCTCCAGGCTTTGGCAACGATTCCAAGACGATGGTAATGTGAGTAGATGTTAAGCAAGCACAGGTCGCCTCCGAGTTACAACGCCGAATGAGTACCGGTATTTAGCAGTTACCGCCAAAAGAAACAGACGAGCACAGCATCAGACCTGTGTCGTCAGCTCTCTTCAGCTACCGGTATGACAGTTTCAAGGCAGACCGTGTACAGACGCTTAGGGCACATTGGTCTATATGCTCGTAGGCCTGTCAGATGTGTTCCACTTACCGCAACTCACTGTCGCCTGCGATTAACCTGAGTAGAGAGCATGCATTGTGGACACCGCAACAGTGGTCTTGTGTGATGTTTTCCGACGAGTCCAGGTTTAGTTTGCAGTCTGATTCTCGCCGGACTTTCATATGGAGAGCGCCAGGTACCCGTTACCACCAAGAGAACACCATTGAACGACACCGTTACGGTGGTGCAGGATGGGCTCGTTTGGGGGAGGGAATTATTCTTGGTTCCAGAACTGACCTGCATGTTCAGAGTGTAACGATGACAGGCACATCTATCGGGATGTCATTCTGGAACAACATGTACGTTTGTTTCGGGGCGCCATGGGTGCTGAATTTCTGTTTATGGATGACAACGCCCGTCCTCACCGTGCAAACATTGTAGACGAATGCCTTCAATTGAGGATATCACCCGTATGGATTGGCCAGCATACTCACCGGACTTGAATCCAATAGAGCATGTGTGGGATATGCTTGGCCGACGAATTGCAGCCCGTCAACCCCCTCCCACCTGTCAACCGGAACTTCGGAGGGCATTGCTTGATGAGTGGTGTAATATTCCCCAAGATCAGATTGATAATTTGATACTCAGCATGCCTAGGCGTTGTAAGGCCTGTATTGCATCGTCCGGGAGACATACTCCATATTAACCATCATACTAACCATGTTATACTGTTTTTTGTAAATAGGTTCTTTTTTGAAATTTGCTCCAGGAGTAAAAAATCGCAATTTTTATTAATTATGTCAAACATATAGCATCTTTTTTGCTTTTTACCTTTTGTTTAATAAATAGACTTTACAATAAGTCAAATTTGTTTTGCTTCTGTCTCTTTCTTTGCCTGAACTTCATTATCCTTAATTTATGGACATGAGTGTATATATATTTATATATTGCAATCAGCAATATATAAATTTATATATT